>CAJNDV010032675.1:124535-137514 GCA_905221635.1 Symbiodinium sp. CCMP2456 | reverse complement strand
TAGTTAGTAGTAGTAGTTAGTAGTAGTAGTAGTAGTAGTAGTAGTAGTAGTAGTAGTAGTAGTGGTAGTAGTAGTAGTAGTAGTAGTAGTAGTCGCGCCAGCAACAGCAACAGCTGCAGCAACAGCACGACAAGCATCAGCACCAGCAGCAGTAAAATCCCCCAACAGCTTGACTCACCGCAAAGGCACACCCTTAAAAATAGAGTCCCTCAATAGCGTCACGCACAGGCAAACCTTTAACAGTAGAATCCCAAAGTAGCTTGACGCACAGGTAAGCTTGAAAAGAAGATTCCCACTATAGCTGGACGCACAAATAAAACCTTGAAAACACCAACAAACCTTGAAAACTAGAATTTTCCAACAGCTTGATGCACAGGCGAACCCAAGCCATGTCCCACCAAACCTTTTCAAAAACAAGGCCTGCCGTCTGGTCCGACCCCTATGCGTCCCCCCGTGAACCCAAAAGAATCCATATTGCGATCGTCATTCTGTCACTATGTCATTAGCTGGGCCATAGTCTGAACTCCATATATACCCTGAATAAGCAAATAGGAGCAATGTTTCCCTGCATATCCCTGTGTAACCTCGTTTCAGCAAGTTTAGAAGATGGCTCACAATTCATCCTTGGCCTCTGCCTCGCACTGGCAGGTGTCCTGCAGCTTGGATTTTGAGGGCGACGCCTATTGGTGGCTGCACTGGCAGGTCCCTTGTGCAAGCAGTGGCACGTCGCATGAGCTTCATGCTTCAAGACCTCAGTTGTCGTCATTGTCATCATCAGCATTAGCAACAGCCAAGCATGTCAATATTTCTAAGGGGGTGCCACGGAACCACGCCTCATTAATCTTGGTGAGCTGGCGCTGCCTGTTGTAGTGAATAAGCTTTTTCGTCCGAACAAGGCCAGGAACGATGTCGCCCTGCAACAGAAGCAGAGCCCTGCAGCACAACATTAGCATAGGGATCAGCGGATTGTACTATGATGAAGTTGCTCTAAATGGAATATCTAATTTTTCAGACCGGTATAGCAACAAGAACCTGTGGGGAACCGATCCCTACCTGGATCCTCACTGCTCTGAACATCGGGCTCGTCAGACGGCCTCTGAGCTTCTACTGATCTATTGCCAGGCAGCGTGGTCGGAGGCGCCTGGGCCCTTCGCTCGCCCGGCCAGGCTGCAGTCCACCAGAGCCCGGGCCTGGGACATCGCATCTGCGTTGTTTGATTTTGAGTGCTTTTTTTGGTGTTTACGGGCTTTGTTCTTTGTGGGGGTTTTGGGTTTTAGGGTTTGGGGCTTCGGCAGTTCGAGGACTGGTAGGGTTTGGAAGCTTGTCTAGGTTTCGAGAGTCCTATAGATTTTGAGACTTGTCGGGAAGTTGAGCTTCTGCAGATAGGCATCGGGGCTTGGTGTTGTCCTTACTGGCACTCGTTTTTTATGGTCCATGCTTTTCATCGGCACTCTCTCTGAGGTGCATGACACGCCAAACTCGAATCCAATATAGAAAAAGTTTCTGAAGCCGCCGGTATCATCGCTACCATTACCAGCATTACAGACTGACTTGGCCAAAGGTGCCACAGGTTCGTTTGATTCGCATGTGTGACCGAGAGATGTCCGTGAATAGTATAGAAGCTGTGTTGGTAGTACCACTATTCCTTATGGCTCCTTGCTACACTTACGTAGAATGTAGTTTTCCCACAAACCCCAGTTTCATCAAGCCCCCCCCCACCGCATTCGAAGTGGCGGTCTGATTTTGTTGGTCTTCAGCTGCCCTGGCGTAGGATCATTGCAATACCCCCCTTCCCAGGCCCGAGGCCGGTCGAGGCTGCACCGCGTCAAAGAATCTCGGTTGAAATTTGGTGGAGAGTCAAGACGCTAACCGAACAAATCCAACGTTTGACCTAAATGCATTCGCAGCCTATGTTTTGTTGCAGGATCCTAGTGTGGAACTATACTCAACTGATTGTAGCACATCTATCCCATGGTCGCATTTAACTGAACGCTGCGTGGACCCAGACCAATAAGAATACCAGTATTAGATATAGGTTTGGAGTCTAATTTTGACCGCTATCATGTGGGGCTTCACGTATACTTGTAGCAGGCCAAGATGTGAGAAAGTTCTTTAGTAGTAGTATTGATGTATGGGTTTGAGATCCAGTCCTGACCACTGCCATTAGGGCCATGAAGGACTTCAAGTATACAGCAAGCCAACAAAAGAAATACTCATACAACAACAGCTGTCATCATCAACCTCATGCAAACTGTGCAGCAGCAGCAACAACAACAGCAACACCACAACGCCTTCCGGCAAAAACGGCAGCGAAACCAGCTCGACGTGCGGAGGTGCGACAGGTGTAAGGTTTTCGACAGCCCTTCACCCTTAGCTTCAACATGCCGATACCTGGCGGAAGAAGGCATGGTGCTAGCAATCGACATGGTAAGATACGTGCGCATGTGCGCCGGGGTCATCCTTTCCTTGGGAACTGTAACCAACTGTAGAGCTATCTATCTATATATATATATATATACATATATAAGCACGACTAGTAGCATTATCGGCTCGTTATGTCATCAACCCCAAATTTGTTTGATACATCATGCCGTAGCAATACTTCCTCGAATCCCAATGAGTAGTAGTCTATAGGCCCCAAAATTTTTACAAGAGCCCCCACTTCGCCTTTGGAATTCGGGACGGGCTTACGGTTCAGGGATTTCAGCTACTAGCTCCCGTTCAAAAGTGATCGGGCTTGCTGCTTGTTGTTCACTTCAGGACCGCCTTTGAGCGGCCCTAAAACTTCAGTAAAGGGGAAGTCGCGGCCGAACCTTTCAGAGGTTTGTCAGCTAAAAAGCCTGGCTTGATTAGCAGTGTATGATCTAGCTGGAGGGGCTGTGTACGTTTGCTGCTACGTTTGCTGCTGCACTTCCAGCGCTACCACCGTGACACCCGGAAATCCTGAACATGTTTGAATCTTGCCGTCGCCCCACCTTTTTTGCTATCATACCCTGAGCCCAAGAAAACCTAAGCCGAAGGCCTTGGCCTGGAAGATCCGAACATCGGCATCCTCAACACTGTAAGCCGTAAGCTTGGAGAATCCAGAATCTGGAGTCCGCAGCGTGTAGCCGTAAACCCAACTTCCAAGTCCTCCCCTAAACCCCGAACCGTAACCCTTAAAGCGTAAGCCCGAAAGCCCTAGCAGCCTTAAGCTCTCAAGTCGGTGGGGTCGTGATCGGGGACGAGAGCGCGAATGAGTGCGAGCAAGAGCACCGTCCTAAACCCTTGTTCTAAAGGTTTCACTGGAGTGCTGGCACGTGTCTAAACTACACTGGAAGACTGTGTAAAGCAGTAAGGAATGACCCTAAACCGTAAACCTTGACACCTAAGCCCTACAAGCCATAGAGCGACTGGACCGCGAAGGGTGAAGGGTGGCTTCAGCGGCTGGTGTGACTGCCTGCCCACCTCGGCCGAGGCCATGCAGCCTTTGTTTTGTTGTAGGATCCTCGTGGTCGTGGTCGTGGTCGTGGTCGTCGTAGTAGCCGTCGTAGTAGTCGTCGTAGTAGTCGTCGTAGTAGGGTTCCTGATTCTACTTGGACTATGCCAGGACCCCAATTTTTCTGATTATTAAGACCCCTACATTGCCCAACCCCCCAGCCCGGATGCCATACTCCTGACTTGGGCCAAAGCGCCAAAAAAGAGATATACCCTAAACTGCCCCAAACCCCAAACCTTAGACCCTAAGGCCAAGCCATTAACCCAAACCTGCTTTGCCGGGCGTCGCTCGAAAGGGCTGCTTTGAAGTTTGCAGCTGTCCCATGCCCGACCCGGGCGGAGCAGGAGACTTGAGGGGGCCTTTGCTTACTTCCCCTAAGGCTCTAAGGGGCTCATATTCTAAGATGTCGGGTTTTGGGAGTTGAGGGCTTTGGGTTTTGGGCCCCATGACCATACTATATATATATATATATGTATAAGGGTTTTGGGGCTTTTGGGCTTTTGTTTTGCCTAAACCCTGAGCCTCTAAACCCTAAACACTACACCCTAAACTCTAAACCCTAAACCTCTAAACCCGAAACACTACACCCTCTAGACCCTAATCCTCTACTTGCCGACAATTTTTCAGTTTTCTGAGCAAGGAAGGAACACAAGTCTTCAACCCTAAGTGCTGAACACATAACCCTCAGGGTTTAGGGTGTAGTGGCGTAGGGTTTAGAGGTTTAG
This sequence comes from Symbiodinium sp. CCMP2456, assembly GCA_905221635.1. Taxonomy (NCBI): domain Eukaryota; class Dinophyceae; order Suessiales; family Symbiodiniaceae; genus Symbiodinium; species Symbiodinium sp. CCMP2456. The sequence goes on along the minus strand of CAJNDV010032675.1, from coordinate 133,311 downwards.
GGTTAAGCGTGTGTTTAGGGTTTAGAGGTTGAGATACGGCTGCTGTAGTCATGTTCAATTATCGCCTTCCTTTGAATCCGACTTAGGAGGTCGCCTGTTGCTGCTAGCACGTGTGACTTTCCTAAGCACCATACCAGTTTGATACCTAAACCGGAGACCCACTACCCTGAACTTTGTGCCCTCTTTCGCTCTCCCAGGCTCCGTTGTATTTAAGTCAAATCGTCTGCCTAAGGCAGATTGGACTGCCGTCATGGAGGGTCTGCAGTTATTTGTTCAAGTTCGAGGGAATTAGGCACTTCTTGGGTTCCGTGTAGATGCCTTTGTTGGGTTTAGGGTTTAGGGTTTACGGGGTCAAGGGTTTGACATGAACATTTCGGTGGTGATTTAGTATGGCTTCTGGGGCTTTACAAGGGTTTGGAGTACTGGGTCCATGGGTTTTGGGCCTTAGTAGGCTCAGTCAGCACGGGTTAAGCCTCTCTCCGTGTCTGTCGTGAGGGTGTAAAGGGGTTTGGTGGGGGTTAAGAGTTTAGGGGTATAGAGGATTGAACCATGGGCAATGATGTCCCCATGTTGTCCCAACATCTTGAGTCAGACTACGATATCTAGACCAACACCGCTAGTCTTATTCTTACGGCCCGCTCTTAGGGTCTGGGGCTAGTTCCGGGTGCTCGGCTCTAGTCTTCCAGATACTCGGGATGCGCTGAGTAGTAAGGGTGTGTGGCATTTGTGTGGTGGGGTTGCGGCGCCTGACAAGCCCCAAGCCCCAAGCTTAATTCAAGCTTAATCGCTTCACCTACATCCCTAAACCCTAGCGAAGTCTTACATGATGATGGTAGCACTGGGACCTGTGTCATCCCCGAAACCCTAAACCGGTCATCCCGTAAACCCTAAACCCTAAATCGGTCATCCGCTAAGCCCTACACCCTAAACCGGTCATCCCCTAAACCCTAAACCGGTGATCCCCTAAACCCCAAACCCTAAACCGGTCCTCCCCTAAACCCTAAACCCTAAACCCTAAACCGGTCATCCCCTAAACCCTAAACTCAGCCTCGAAGTTCTGGTTGCGGCTTAGAGCTTGGATTTAGCAGCAATCTGGGTCCCAAGCGCCAGGATCCCCCGCTCTAGAAACCCCAAACTCTAACCTGAGGGCTCATGGTTTAGGGTTATATCTATATATATATATGTGTGTGTGTGTGTGTATGTATATAACCTGAAGAAGACACGTGGCATTAGCACCGTAAACGGATAATTCTGCTTGTTTCGGAGCACGCCTCCTTTGTATTCCCTCTCCTACTTGTTGGATCGTGGGACTTGGTAGGTAAGGTTATGGGCTTCCTAACTGGGGTTGTAAGCAACTACAACTACAACTACAACTACCTGAATAGAAAATGACGGTTTCTGTATTCCGTATAGGTAGGCGCCGGATAGGGTTGTTTTTCCAATCTTTTTCTTCCTGTGCAGGTCTGACATCAAGTAAACCGACAACCTTAAATTTTCGAGCCTGGACCATTTCAAGATTACTCCATACCCTCAGCGACATTCTTTGTAGCTTTGTTTGAAGATCTGGGCACCTCGTGTAGTGGTGCGAGTACTGCCACCAAAGGGGCACGCTTCGAGCGACTGGCACCTCGACCGCTGGTCTGAAGTTTAGGGTTTAGGGTTCATAATTTAGGGCTCAGGGTTCAGTGGTTCAAGGTTTAGGGTTTAGGGATTACGGTAGCTTCGGGCTCAGGGTTTATTTAGGTGGTATGGGTGCTTTGGAACTGTTTAAGAGACCAACAAGGGGCCTATAAGCATTAGGCAAGGAGGGTCTTATGGGCTTTGAGGGTCTTATGGGCTTTGAGGGTCACACCCAGGAGCCCATAATCCTCCTCTGAAGACTGCTGTATTGCGATCATATCTTACCCTAAACCCAAGACCCTAAACCCCCTTAGCCCCCTAAACCCCCTAAACCCTAAACCCTAACCACCCTAAACCCCCTAAACATAATTTCAATTTCTAGGAAGCACGCACGATCCGAGGTCAAAGCCCTACTATAGGTGCCGTAGGGTTTAGGGTTTAGGGTTTAAGGTTTAGGGTTTAGGGTTTAGGGGGGTTCCTGTAAAGGGTTCCTTAAAGGGTTCTGTGAGGGATCTACTATATAGGACTCCATGATATAGGGTAATGCGCTCCCGAAGCCCTAAGCAACAAAGCCCTATGGGGTTCAGGGTTTAGGGCTTAGGGGGTTTGGGTTTTGGGCTTCGGGGGCTTAGGGTTTAGGGTTTAGGGCTTAGGGGGCTTAGGGTTTAGGGCTTATGGGGCTTTGGGTTTAGGGTTTAGGGCTCAGGAAAGCTCTAAACCCCTAAACCCCCTTGAGGCTGCCAAGTTGCTCGAACAAAAACCCGACGTGAGGAGGCCAGGTCCCGATCCGAAAGTCTCGGGCAACCTTGGCTTTCGGTCTCCTGGATTCAAGAGGAGCTCATTGAGGCTCATTCTTCTTATTATCATCTTGTATGTTCTATTCTAGTATTATATTCTTTTATTCTATGCTACATCATACAATGTTTCATATATTCTAATAATATATTCTTCTATCTTATGCTATATCATATTATGTTTTATTATATATAGTGGTCCCTCCAGGTTGTCTGGGTTTAAGTCGGTCGCCCACCGGCTCCTTGAAATCCGGCGGCCTTCGGAGGTCGCACTATGCAGGACGGGTGCGTCAGCCAGCCTGCAGTGTTTCAAAAGCTGGGCACTTCGAGCCTGGGGGGTCGGTGTAGGGTTCAGGGTTTAGGGTTTAAGGTTTAAGGTTTTAGGTTCAGGGTTTAGGGTTTAGGGTTTAGGGTTAAGGGTTAAGGGTTTAAGGTTCGGGGTTTAGGGTTTAGGGTTTCAGGTTGAGGTTTTAGAGTTTAGGGTTTCTTCGGTGCGCCTCGACCTACTAGGTCGTGGCGGCGCATCTGGCGTTCAGCGATCTTGGCACCCCTGACCACCTAGCCTTATCGGGTTTAATCAGGGTTTCTTTTCAATGTTGGTATTTTTTGGGAGTCTGCCAGATTTGACCGCTTGCTATGTCATCACTTGGATGTGAGCTTGCAGGTGGGCTGGGGGAGGTTTGTGCTGTGGGTTCTGGCTGGATGTAACTTGTTAGATGCTGCCTTCTGCTCTTAGGAAGTTCTTGGGAGGACGTTGGAACACATCTTTTCCAAAAATCATTTCGGAGGACCTGACTTTCGCCGCCGAGGCCGTCGAAATGCGGGAAGCCCACAAAAGCGTCGAATTTGCAACACATGCTTCTCTTCGAGAAGCCAACTCAGAGGACCACTGGATTGTCTAGCCGTCGGAGAGAAGCCCACGACAGCACCAAAATCGTCGAATCTGCCACAAGCGCTCTGTCCATTTCGGAGGGAGCCGTCGCAACTGGGGTGGTGCAGAAAAGCACCAAAATGGTCGATGCCAGAAAATGCTTGTCCCAGAAGCCTTCAGGCACTTCCAAAACTCTTCCGAAAGGGCTGGCAACGGCTTCCCAGAAGGCCTCCCAAGTGCTTGAAAACGTTTACCAAGGCCTTTCAAAAGACCAAATCGAGGTTGCGGCACGTCGGGGCAAGGGTTGGGGTAATGTTGTTTCAGCTTCTTGCGCGGGTGCACTGGTGCCCAGGTGCTTATGTGCAGGCTATTCTCACAGGATGCACTCGCCCTCGTCAGGCAGGAACTGGCTCCTCGGCTTCGGGTTCGTCTGCGGCTGGCGCCCGCGGTGTCGCTCACCTGCTGGCATCCAAAGCTCCCGCGGCTCGCTCCAGTTTAGGGACACAAGGCCCAAAACGCATCGGAAGAGTTTTGGGGTTCAGGCGTTCAGGCGTTTGCGGGTGTTTCCAGGTTCAGGGTTTTAGGTTTAGGGTTTGGTAAACTGACTTTTTTACGCCCAGAGTAACTCCGAAACCTGGTAAGCATCGAAGAGGGTTTAGGTCTTCCACAACCCTAAACTTAACCCCAAACTGAAGCGGTGCCGACAGAAGTGTTGTGGGACTTCGGTCGTTACGGTCTCGTCGGTTTCGGGCTTTGGGTTTAGGACTTAACTCTGTGCATCTAGTCTCCTTGGTATTGGAATCTTTCTGTTCTTCTGGGGACCTAAGCAGGATGAACTTAGCAGCACCCTAATGGGGAAGCCTACCCAGTTGCAGCCGGCCCTGAACCCAAAACCGAACTGTAAACCCCTAAACCCGACACCCTAACTTTAAACCCGAAACCCTACACCCTTTCAAACCCAGACCCGATATAAATCCTTAGATCCTAAACCTATCTACGAACTTTGCAAGCCCGCCGCGGATTTTTCGAGCCCATTCTCGAGGGCTTTGGGTTTGCGGTCGGGTCGAGGGCTTTGTGGCTCTTAAACCATTTAACTGTAGTTCGTTTTGCTTATGATGCCAACCAGTATACTTGTAACCTTACTTTTTAAGTCCAATGGTCCTCTGAGTAAATCCCAAGGTAAACGACCAAGCCCGTCACTGTAAACCCGATTGGATCGCCCTAATTTCAATCAAAAGCCGAAATACAAACAAGTTTATTCATTAGGCTTCCTTCTTATAGTCATACTATAAATTAGCCCAAAACCTTTCAAACTGTCCATTAAAATCCTCAGCCCGTTCATTTGCTGTTGAGGCTTGGACAGATTTTACTGAACCGAACTCGATTTTACATTAAAAACTCAACCCTTACCCTTGAACCCTCATCCAACAGCCCCCATGCCGTAGCTTGTTACAAATCGAAGCCCTGGACCCTCAACCCTAAAGCCTAAGCCCTGGAACGCATATGGGTTGTTCTTTAAGGTAAGGTCCTCTCGAGGTCCTTTGTATAAGGGTGCCGTTTTTTGGGACCCAATAAACTGACCCTAGTTCAGAGAACTACACATATACCCTCAACCCTCTATCTGCAATCCTTGAACCTCTGCCAGGTTGAAGCTCTAATTTGTTGGTCACCGCAATTCTCGGCTCAGAAAGGGATGCGTTTTGAGCCGGCGAGGCAGCTGTGCAAGAGGCAAGGATTCGTAGGTCCTAGGGCTTGAAGGTTTCGCAAGAGTGTAAAAAGAAGCCGAAGTAACTACCAATGTTATTCTTGAGGGTTCCATATTTTTCAGACTATTTCGATATTATAAAGGAACCCAAAACCTTATTCTAATTATTATAACGGCCCTACATTACGGCTTCTAGGGCGAAGGAAATCGCACTCTTAGGTTCTTGGTGGAATCTTTGGGACGGGCTTACGCCTTCAGAGCGTACGGACTTTGTCGAAGTCGCAGTTTTGGGCGGTAGGACTCAGGTCTAGGATTGGTATTGCTGGGGTCAATCAGAGGGGGCAACGGTAATAGGTTTTGCCGACGGCCTATATCTCCATAAGTTTCATGAAAAATATGTGCTTGAGTAAATACGTAGGCTAACTACTGAACAAATATTCACACCTGCATACATGGTTACAGACAGGCTACATCATCGCAATCAGGCAGGCTGACACAAACAGAGAGGCACACACACACACACAGACAGGCACACACAGACGGACACAGACACAGACACAGACACAGACCCAAACGGACCGACGGACGGACGTCTTACGGTATGTATACATATTTGCATATCTTAGGCGCCTGCTTTGAACAGCCCCAGCACCCCGTGACAGGCAAATTCCACCGTGAGGCTTGCTTACTTGGCTGTTGCAGAAGGGTTACTACAAGCGTTATCACAGGAGCGACTATGAAGGTTACTGTAAGGGGTCACTCTTGATGTAGAGTAAGATGAATACTCGACAGCTTGTTATAGTTATAGTATCCAACATTCGACACTCGATCGAAGCTATTAAGGCCCCACGTACATACATATGTACATATATATATATATATGCGTACATATTGCATATTGGGTTTTTACTAAGAATGTCCTCTCATGCTCCTCCTATGAAGTTTAGGGGTGCTCGTACCATAGTTCACACGGTTTCAGGGGTTACTTTCCTTTGGCCCGTAGAAGACACTTTGGAAACTTTTGCCATCCATGATGCACATCATACAAGGTCAATAAACAGGAGATGCCTATAAGAGACCGCATAGAGCAACTTGTTGCCTCTGCTACTCCGATCTAGCTTCAGTCGAGACCAGACCTAAACCTTAAAGCCCTGAACCCATGCAGCAAGTTAACAACCCTTACTGGCTCAAGACGAAGTTGTGGAGTCTTATTCCCGAATCGAAAGCTCGCTCAGCCTGTGCTCTGGAGCATTTTGCGGCTCACGAACCCCCTCTCCGCACACCCACCCGATGGCCACAACACCTTGGTCCATCCCGCTAAACCCTAAACCCTAAACCCTGAACCCGAAACCGTAAACCCTAAACCCTAAACCCAAAGCCTACAGCCATCCTGATCCCCAAAACCTTAATCCCGAAGCCTCCAGTCAACCTTACAACCCCCAAGGCCCGATACCCTTTCATAACGTGAGGAAAAGATGTAAGATTAAGGGTCTGGGGTTTAGGGTTTAGGGTTTGGTTATGTAAGATTGAAGGATGAGGCCCTTGATATTGTAAGGGTTAAGTTGGGCTCGCGGGGAAGCATATACAAGCGACAGGAGCGACATGCAAAACCAAAACCGTAAGCCATCAATAATAAAACTCAAGCGATCCCGTGTGTTTACGCCAAGAAAAAGATGAGCACCTCTGTCAGCATCGAGGGATTCAGGGTTTAGGGGTTTAGGGTTTAGGCATTTAGGGTTTGATGGGCGTTTGTGTCTAGTACTTGGGGGCTTCTGCGAAATGCAAGGTCGCCGTCGTATGCTCCATTGCAGCTCACCCTAAACCCTAAACCCGAAGCCCTAAACCCTAAACCCTAAACCCTCAGCCCTAAACCCTAAACCCTATACACTACAAGAGCCGGTAGGGAAGCCCAAGCCTCTATATAGACCGTAGCATCAAACAGGGTCCTAAGTACTCCTACTCTACAAACCCTACTTTCTACGATGTAGGTACTTCGGCCTCTGGGAGTCCCTCAAGCGGAAACTTAGGAACCTAAGGAAGCCTTGTCAAGCAATCATTCCTCGCTTGCTGTGACGGGGCTTGTGTTTAGGATCCTACCAAACAACCGCAGGTTTACAAAGGTCCAGGGTTTTTCGTTGCGAAGTCGTTTAGAAGGAGGGTGTACGGTTTAGCGTCATAAGCGTTTGCTGATCGTAATGGTTGTTTGTTCAGGGCTTTGTGTTGACGAGGGTTTGGCGTTTGTAAAGGCTTAAGGTACCCCTAAACCCGAAAATCTAAACCCTAAGCCGTATAGGTTTGTTTCTGGTTTTAGGGCCTCTGCAAGGGCATGGAGTTTTGTGCCTCGGGTTTACCCCAAACACTTTTTTTGTGCGGCTGGCAGAAGAGTTCGATCGAACATGGTCAGGTAGGTTTGGAATCCACAGACCCTAAACCCTAAACCCTAAACCCTAATTAAGCCCTAGAACCGAATGCGCCTTGGAGTTCCGCTCGTTTTGCACGAAGGCCTCCAAAACGGATTGGCAAGTCCTTTTTCATAAAAAGGAGGTTCTGCAGCCCGATCTTTGCGGAGTCGGGCACTGGATTGCAGGGGCTTGCCTGGTGCCGCTGGCTTCTGCACGGCTCTCTCTCGGGAGGACGAGTACTCTGGATTGCTGGGTCCATGGTTCAAGGGGCAGGTGAAGCAGGTCACAAGATCGGTGCCTTGTGGAACTTGTGGAAGGGCTGCTACCTGGCCCATGCTCCCTGGGGCATTATGCCTGACTGCTGCTGATCTGTCCACCGCCCGACTTGGAGGATCATGGGGCTGAGTAACTTCGGTTCTTAATTAAATCTGGCAACTCTAGCCATAGTTACTTACAACCCCAATATAAGTTAGATAAGGCAACTGCAGCTATAATTACTTATAGCTCCAATTTAGGTACGTTTTACCTGGCCTACTAAGTCCAACGATCCTCCAAGTCAACCCTCAGCGCCAAACCCTAAAACACCTTATAGAACCCATACAGATCCCTAAAGGAAGCCTAAATCCTAAAACCCCTAAACACCCCCATTCTGGAAACCACCTAGATCCTTAAAGGCAACCTAAATCCTAACCCCCCACAAAACCCCCATTATGGAAACCACATAGATGCTTAAAGGAAACCTAGACCCCAAAACGCACCCAAAATCCCCCATTACGGAACCACATAGATCCTTACACTGAATCCTCCACCTGAAATTATAGAACCTGCATAGATCCCTTAAAGGCACCCTTTGAAGGTGGTGCTATCCAGTGGCGTGTCCTCATGGGCGTTGTTGGGTTCAGGTTTAAAGTTGAGGGTTTGGGGTTATGGTTTAGGGCTTAGGGCCGAGGGTTTAGTTCGACGAAGGCTCCGAAGGTGGGTAAGCGACATGCGGATACCCTAAACGCTAAATTGCATGAATTCCCTTCATACGGGCCCACTAAGCCCCTGAACGCCCTTGAGAGCAAGAAAGCTAAACAAGCCTAAACCCTAAACCCTAAATCCTAAACCCTAAACCCTAAACCCTAAACCCTGAGCAAGCCTAAACCCTAAGCCCTCTAAGGCAAACGGTCGACTGGCCATCACCATGAGAACGGAGAGCACCACTGGAGGCTACCATTCTCGGGGGTTCGGTTTCTGAGTCGTTTTTGTTGTGGGGTGAGCGAATATATATATATATATATATATATATCCCTAAACGCTAAACCCTAAACTCTAAACCGACATATATATATATATGGTAGCCCCCCCCCCCCCTGGACCAACCTCCGCCATGAAACGGATC
>CAJNDV010032675.1:79765-90699 GCA_905221635.1 Symbiodinium sp. CCMP2456 | reverse complement strand
TTTAAAAAAAGGGTTCTTTTAAGGGCTTTTGTTTTAAAAGGGTTCCTTTAAGGGTTCTCTTTAAAGGGTTTAGGGTTTAGGGTTTAGGGTTAAAAGTTTAGGGTTTAGGGTTTAGGGGTTTGGGTTTAGGGTTCCTTTTTGAGGATCTAGGGTTTAGGGTTCCTTTGTTGGGGGATTTAGGGTTTAGGGTTCCTTGTTGGGGGATTTAGGGTTTAGGGTTCCTTTTTTTTGGGTGGGTTTAGGGTTTAGGGTTCCTTTTGAGGGGTTTGGGGTTTAGGGTTCCTCTTTAGGGGTTTGGGGTTTAGGGTTCCTCTTTAGGGTTTAGGGTTGGGGGTTTATAAGCTTTAGGATACAGAGGCCCTCAGGGTGCCAAAAGGGCTGCTTGCCATAACGGTCTAGGATATCAATGTAGGAGCCTTGAATGCTTCGACCGGGGCTTTACTAATGAGGAATTGTTTGGCGCAATTTCATTGGATATGGTATTCCAGCTTCTCAGCATGACCTTTTGAATCTGTTTTTACTGCAAGCAGTGTGGTTACAGAAGATGTCAGCGAACCACAAACATGCCGGCCCCAGAACGACTAATCTTCGCAGAGTTGTGTACATACTGCTCCCTTTCAGTGCTGAACGCCAACATGCGCTGGCAAAATGGCAAGAACACATCGTTGCATTCCACTTTGGCTTCCGGTCTTCGCCTCACGACTGAGAGCAACACCTGGGGGTCGATACAGTATCCTACGGGGGTGTCGTCCGTGAGAACACAAAGTTGTTGTTCAGCATACTGCTTGGTTGCGTGGACGCCAACCTTGATCCAGCTATAGTCAGCCGAACGAAGGAAGATGACTTCATGGACCTCATAAGGAAGATATTCGGATCATCATGGCTGAGCTCAATAATTCTGGACAGGATCACAAGATATTCCAGGCTTCGAGGGCGAGCAGTCCAAGGTGCTGACAAGCAAGAGCTGGTCGGAGTGGTTGAGAGTGATGATGGCCGAGGGCGGCATCATACTTGGCCCACCGACAAGAGTCATAGCTTCCATCGTCACGTCCAGTCCGCAGACCGGGACTTGGCGGATGGACCAACTAGCCTGCTCGGTCTGGCGTGGCTTGCGACCCGTCGAGGAGCGAGTGGGGGTACTCGTTGAGTGGTCCCTTCGGCTGCTGGTTCGAACGCGAGGATTATAGGGTCTAGAGATTAGAGTTGAATATGCAAGCCACGCAGACGCACAGACGCGGAGAAACTATCTGCACCCCAAGAAACGCAGAATCGAAATCCCAAACCAAGTTTGAATGGTATGCGATGATAGGGTTTTCTAGTATGACTTCTTTGTACATGAGAATCAAGTAACGAAGGGTAAGTAAACCCGAAACCCGAAACTTTAAACTCCTAAACCCCCAAACCCGAAACCCTAAACCCGTAAACCCGAAACCCGCAAGCCTAAACCATCAGACCCCAAACCTGAAACCACGGTTCCCAAGTTACAGTTGATCGCCGAGGTCGGGGACATGGCGGCCCGCAGAGATGGAAGGACCTGAACCCGTAATCTTTACCTGGACCCGGTTTAGGGTTTAGGGTTTGGGGTTTGGGGTTTAGTCCCTTTTTAAGGCTCCTTATCATGATTTTCTTTTTTGGGTTCTTCGTTGATTGTAGGTTCTTTGGAGTCTAGGTAAACCCCAAGCCCGACCCTGCGATATTTCGATTTACAAAAATTGTGTGCAAGGTTGACGACAGGAAGGAGTCGTGCGGGGTTTCGGGTTTGGGGGTATGGTGTTTAGGGATATGGAGTTGAGCGGTTTAAGGGCTTGGGTAAGTAGAATTGGGAAGATACTTGCGGCATTGAATAATAAGTAAAAGCGGGCATTATACCAGTTTGGTCAGGGTTTCTCAGGGTTGAGGAAAGGGGCCTTTAGGATGAACATAGGGTTTGGGGGTTTGGGGTTTAGGGTTTAGGGATGATGATCATACTTATATAGAGGGTCGAAAGACTCTGTAGGTATTCGTAAGGAGGTAGTATATATAGAACTCTAAGTGCCCCAAGTGGGATCTTTTTCGGGGTTATGGTACTTATACGATAACTACTGTCTGCGTCCCGAGCCTCCCAGCAGGGTAACCCAACGCGGTGGGTAGGGGATGTCCCAACCCCTAAACTAAACCAAACCCCTAAACCCTAAACCTAAACCCCTGCACCCTCAACCCGAAACCCGATTCTAGGTACTGCTCTGAGCAGGTAATTAGTGGGCTGGTTCAGGCGGGCTCTATTTAGGGTTTATAGGGTTCAGGGTTTAGTGTTCTGGGTTTAGGGTGCCTTGCGATCCTGGGTGTTGATAGTACCATAGTTGGGTGCAGGAGATGCTTCGAGGGGGCATGGCTGAACCACATCCCTCTGCAGGTACGCGTAGTCCTACCTTAGGCCACAATACCCACTTGTTGCGGGGTCTTAGTTAGTAAGGTGTAAGCCTTAGTGTATCGAGACGTTACTAAAGAACCTACAAAAAATAAACAAGTGATTTTATGTGTATTCTATCGTCATGGCGCTTTCTAAGTCCCTTGCTACTCCAAGTGGTCCTTAACCTTCCAAGCCGGAACGTAAGGCCGAAACCTGAAAGCGTAAATCCTAAGCCTGCGCTGTACAACCGTGAAGAGCCCTTATGAAGGCCTCCTATGCTCCTCACTTGTCGTACCCTCATCGTATTCGCTGTCGATTCCTTCTGGGAACCCTTTCCTGATTCTTATATCTAAGGTTGAACCCATGGGCCCCTAACATGGGCCCTTAGGGGATTCTAGGGTCCCTTAAGGGTACATATAGGGTATATAGGATCCCAGGGTTAAGGGCCCATACTAGGGGCCCATGGGTTCTACCTTAGATTATAGGATCCTTCAGAACCAGCCGCGAAACTAACACAGGACGGAGCTCCAGGTGGTGACGTCAGGTCCCGGGGGACCCAGCTCTTTCTTCAAGAGCTTATTTTAGGGTTAGGGTTTAGTGTGCTTTACGGGCGTGCATGTTGGTTTCGGAAGCGCGTCCCTGTTTCCACTTAGCTTGGACTTGACGCGAGCATGAAGCAAGCGTTTCAGTCCGTTTCCGCAAGATGGCTGTGTGTGTGAAAGGGAGAAGGCATCAATGAGTAAGTGGCGAGAGCAGGAAAGAACGACTTCATAAAGGATTCTACGCTCTGCAGAAGTTTTCTGACAAGTCGTACCCTACTGCTCAAAATAGCCCAAGAGTCTTACAAAGTATGGTCTTTTGGGCCCAAAAGCCTTAAACGATGAGTCCTTAGAGCCTTATAGGGCTTAGGACAACCTTCGACTCTAAAAAAGATGATCTTTGTAGCCTTGGAGCTCCTCGAGTGGAAAGGTCCAGAAACCGAGTCATCATATCTGGAGCGCTAGGGTATGGGTTCCGTTAGGGTTTAGGGTTTATATAAGTTCAGGGTCTGAATCATCGATCGCTTCTTCGGCATGTCGCAGCAACGTCTTGAGCTAAGCACGTTGGCACCATGGCATGCACTCTTTGGAGGATCATGGGACTTAGTAAGTAAGGTTATAAGTCCCCTTAATTGGGGTTATAAGTATAGCTACCTTAGTTATAAACCTACTTACTAAGTCCCATGATCCTCCAAGTATGCGCAGTTCTACGAGGCTGAGGAGCAACTCATGGCAGCTGGCAACCTTCTTGGGACGCTCGAGAAGTTACAGGCTGAGGCTGCATTTTTGCAGGACCCGAGAGAGAGGGCAGTCACCGACGGCGTGCCGAATTCCAAGCCGAATCGGCCGCCGCTGAGTGCACATCCGCGGCGCCAGGATCCCATGGGAATCCCAGAAGGTCAAGCGCCGAATCGCCGGATGGTGCTGTCACCCGTGCACAGAGAAGAGAACGACGGCGAGGGTCGAGAATGGCTATGACCACAAAGGTCATGCCTGCGCATCCTGCGTCGGGCTCATAACAGAGATAATAGTAATCGTTATCATGGTAATATACGAATATTTTTAGTGTCCATCAATGCCAATACTAGCATTAAGTTGCCTGACGCTCGGCCTGAGCGGGGAGCAGGTGCAGACCCTAAACCGCTGACCATGAAGTCTAATGTCTAAACCCCACTGAAACCGGAACCCATGCTGAAAGGCCTGCAAGCGTGTTAGTTCGAAGCTTTGAGAACTCTTGCAGAAACTCGTGTAGAACTCTTTCAGACATGGAAGTCTCGAAGACTCCGTACAGGAACCCTTACAGAAACAAAAACTTACCGCTTCAACCCTGGAAGAAAAAACAATGCATGAAAAGTCACCAAAACTTATACATTAGTTATGCTACACGAAGAACGCACTGGTGGAAGCTAGCACCCTGCAGCCTCACGCCCTCGAGCTGAAACCTAATCCCTTATCCCGAAACCGCTACCCCAAGCCCCAAAGCCCGGACCTTCGAACCCTTGGGGTTTAGGGTTTAGGGTCTAGGAGTGTTGGGTTACGTTGGGTTTAGGGAATGTCATATGCAAATCTCCAAGCTTTCGAACCTGAATAGGCTCTCGATCTATACACTCTAGAACCCAGGCGCTTTGGAACTGCAAAACCCACAGCCAAGCCCAGTCCTTAACCATAGAACACCCCTTATGAAGACCATTTTCGAAGTCTTGAAGAACCCTGTGAAATTCCGGCGCACATCCTTGTAGAATACGGAGAACACCCGTATATAAGTCCTAAACGTTTAAGCCGACACAGACAGCACTTAGAGGACCCCGTAAACGGCACCTTACAAAGGAACCCAAACGAACGCGGATCCCCCAAAGGAGCCTTGCAACGAACCTTACCCTAAACCCTAAACCCTAAACCCTAAAACCCTAGAGCCCCCAAGCCCTAAAACCCTAGTGCCCTGCACCCTCAAACCCTAAACCCTAAAGCCCTAGAATCCTGAACCTAAAGCCCCAAGCTCTAAACCCTCACACCTGAAACCTTACAGCCCTAAAACCCTGAACCTTAAACCCCTAGAAAGGAACCCTAGACCCTGAACCCAACAAGAGCAACCCTAAACCCTAAACCCCAAAAAAGCAACCCTGAAACACCCGAAACCCCCAAAAAAAGGAACCCACAGAGCAACAACAAAAGGAACACGTCTCGCCTTGCAGGGGCCCTCGTGGCGGGCTGTGTACCGGTCAAAGAGTGCCTGGAGGGGGGGGGGTTTAGGGCTTTAGGGTTTAAGAGTGAGGTTTGGGGCTTTAGGGTTTAGAGTTTTAGGGATTAGGGTTTTGAGGTTTTTTTTCAGGGTTTTGGAGTTTAGGGTTTGCGGGTTTCGGGTTTGGCGTTTTTGGGAGGAGCCGGGTTGAGGGGACAGGGCTCTTGAAGCGGCTTCTCTTAAGGGTTCTAGAACAGTTCCTTTATGGGTCTTCATCGGCACTACGGGGTTTAGGGTTTTCGGGCTTCAGGGTTGTAGGGTTGCGGGCTCATGGCTTTGAAGCTTGGTCAACATGCCTTAACAAACCCCTATAAGCCCTAAACCAAAATTGCCGAATCGGTTAACGGTTTTGAGGTTTTAGGGCTTAAGATAACCTAAATTCTACTTGGAGGGTCAGGGGCGGCAAGATTATATTACGGTTGTCTCAAGTGTTTAATGTCGGGGGCCTAAACGATTACCAAGACTATTTTGGGGGTTCCTTATTATAGTATAACGGGCCCCAAAACCCTATCCTAATTTTTAAAGCCCCTGTATTCTCCACAAACATCGCTCATTGCTGCGGAAGGCACCCAGCTCAAAACACGCAACCCCCTGGCCAGCATGACAATCCACTTCGGTCTCCTTGCCTTCTGTTGGGGCGTCTACTATAGGGACCTCAATATTTACCTATGCTATTGGGGGTTGCTCGTTATAAACTTTTAGTATAATATACCCCAAAACCCCATTCTAATTATTGAGGCCCTTCAACCCTAAACCCTTAGAGTAGCCCTTATAGAACCCTTTAAAGGAAGCACCCAAGAACCCTATTCTATTTAATAGGGCCCCTATTTCTGGGATCTGGTGACCCAGCTTGTTGCAAGAACTGAGGGGTCTCTTTGAAGGGGTTGAGGATCGGAACTTTAGGGTTTAGCGTTTAGGGTTAGGGTTGATTGCAGCATAGTGCCGCGGCGCCATGATTTCGAAGGGCAACACAAGGAAACCCTTCCACACCTGGCAACCGCGGCCATGTGGCTGTGCTGATCTGGTCACTCCACAACTCGGTGCGTGGATTCAACAGCTCATTCAGGTCCCTCAGACCTGGCAAGACGCTTGGCTGGTGCTCATTCCCAAGATCACGTCCAAGAACTGCGATGGGAAAGAGGCATTTCATGCTCCCCTCTGTTGGATCATGTGCGCAAGCTTTTCTGGATCTTGGAGGAGTCTAAAGAGGTTGGTAAGTAACTAGCAACACGCCCAAGCCCGGTCATCTTTCGGCTGAACTTGCTGCAGGCTCGAAGTCCTTAGCCAAGTAGTCAAGCCAGAGGAAGGCCAGCTATCGGCCTAACGGAAGCGAGCGGAAGAGCGGTGTTACAAATCCTCCAAGCAAGGTTAAGACCGTATGTAAAACCAACAGGGTCGTGCAAAAGACTGCGAGCCTGCCACCAGGTCGGTCATGGACGCCTACGAAATATGCATCCCAGAACGTAACCAAGTGTCCATTCCTTCCAGACATTAGTGTCTAGTCTCCCGAAATAAGTGTCTAATCATGTATTCCGCCCAGCAATAAGTGTCTATTCTTTCCGAATAGACAGTTATTTGTGGGAGGGATGGACACTCAGTGCTGGAAATAGACACGTATTTCTGGGTGGAATAGATACCTATTTCGGCTAGACCAGGTATAAGGGTTCCATAAGGGCTTCTACAAGGATCCTATTAGGGTCGTAGGGGTTTCTCGAAGGGTTCGATCCGGGGTTTCGATAAGGTATTTCATGGGTCGTTAAGCTTGTCCTGAATTCCCGAACTTGCAGCCCACCTTGCATAGTGTTGTAATGCCTACAAGATGTTGAACATGCCAGCAGGCCCTAAACCAAAACAGCTTAAACAAACCCACAATGGCAACCTTAACCAAACCAAAACCCACCAAACCCCAAACCTTAGAAAGCCCTTATGAAACCCGCATAACCCCGCGAGAAAAGGTGCGAGTTCGTGGCCTTATAGAGCGCAACGAACTCAACGGCTTCCTGACTGCAACTTTAGGCTTTGTGGCCATGAGTCGTTGAGGGCTCAGGGACCTGGGGAACAGTTTCGGTAATTATTTAGGCCCTTACAGTAGGTACTTATGACCCTTGGGAACGAGCCAAGGCCCGGCTTGAAGGATCAGGATCGAAATGGCGGTTTAGGGTTTAGGGTTTGCCGTAGAAAAGCATAGGCGCTCTATTTGAGTGAGTGAGTGTGCGGCAAGCTGCACGAGGTGGTACGGGCAGAAGCCATGCCTAAGGCGCCGATCCCTGCCGGTTTCTCAGGAAGCTCCGCAGGCATCATTGCTTCGTCTGCTTGGAGTTCACGCTGGCGAACGCCCCAACCCCAGGAACAACGCTCCGAGGTCGGCAAAAGGCCCATTTAAGCAAGAGGGTATGCAAGCAATTTCGCACAAAGCCTCAACTAGGCAGGCCCGCCACCGGAAAGCCGGCATAAGGGCAAGACAGCCTGCCATCCTCGTGACAACCCGTGCGAAAAGACGCTTCGCCAGAAGGTCCCCCTTCAAGGTACTAGGCCAAGCAAGCAACGCCACCTCTGCGTCGGGCAATGCGCAGCCACGTGCTGAAGAAGCAGGCACGCTTGTCCACAGATCCCTCTGCAGATACTCCGCGACCCATGCGCTCCGGGAACTTACTCATTCACCACCATTTTCCTGTGAAAACGGGGAATGGTAGGCTCCAGCCATCCCCCTGCAAGCAGGTCACTTATCAGTATGCCCTCCGAGTTCAGGCTCAGAAAGCGAAGTAAGTGCAAATTTTCCACTGGGAATCCGCATTGTACTTGTGCAAAGATATACACCCAATAATTTGTTCAAGCGGCCAAGGCCCCGTACTGCACCTACTTTGCAGCTCCCGTAATGTTTAAAGCCTACATAAGCGTTAAAACCCCTGGTTAACGTCAAAGAATGCCCCCAAACAAACCCTACGTAAGCCTCCCCAAAAGTAGGCAACATCATTGCCCACCCTAAACCCTAAACCGTAAACCCTAAACCCTAAACCGTAGGTCCAGGTAGGCCCGAAACCCTTGACACAACTTCCAAGACTCTGCCCAGTCAGATGCTCGGGACTAGCAGGTTTCTTATATGTTTCATTTCGGGTTTAGGGCCTTAGAGTTTAGGGTTTAGAGTCTAGGTTCTACTTAGCATGCAAAAGACCAGCCCTCTTAGCAAGTAGATTCAAGTTTGAGTAATAAGTAACCGGCTCACCGCCCCCAGCCCTAAACGCCTATTTCTAAATCTTGAACCTCTAACTCTACACCCTTAAACCCTTAAACCCTAAACCCTAAACCGCCAGACTGTTGCTTCGACATTTCACCTTTTGAGCCCTCAACCGAGACCCCTGGGATTAGCCAAAAAAATATATCCCTCAAGGCGGTTCCTGTAAAGTACCCTGTAGTAGCATATGGCCCCAAATTAGGGGGACTGCTGTTCAGATCTTTTCGGGCCAGGTAGTAACCCTCACAGGAACCCAAAGAGGAACCCTAAAACCAACCCCCATTTGTGTTCAGAATATATATTCAAAAGTTTACTCATTTCCCATCCCATGAAAGCATCCTCAAACTTGATCCCTGAAGTGCGTTCGTACAACGTACCTCTTAGTAGCAGTAGTAGAGGGTGCCACACCATAAGGGGATTTACTGCTGTAGAAATTCCAACTCAGACCTCCACCTTATTCCCAGACCCCATTCCAAGTACCAAGCCCCACATAAATTCCCCTCTATCAAACCGCTTCTGGCAAGTATGGATAGACACCCTTCTAGGAAGGCTTATAGTAACCCTTAGACGGACCGTTACAGGAATCCTAAACGCAAACCCTAAACCCAGTCTGACCCCTGAGCCCCACACCCAAAACCCTAAATCCCTGGGTTTAGGTTTTAGGGGTTTAGGGTTTAGGGTTAAATCCCTGAACCCCAAACTCTAAACCCTAAACCCTCAACTCACTCTAAACCCCAAAGCTTAAACCCTAAACCCCTAAACCCTCAAGCCCTTAAACCCCAGACCCGAACACCCTGAAGCCCTAAACCCTTCAAGCAAGGCTGCCAGGGCGAAGTCGCCGGCTTCGACGACGTTGAGCAAAGATGGCAGGCACTTAGGGGTTAGGGTTTAGGGTTTAGGATTGAGGGTTTAGGGCCCGTTCTGTGAGGTGTTCTTTTTTGAATTTCCCTCAAAAATCTACAGGGTTCTTGCGAGGACTCCTTTAAGGGGTTTAGGGTTCAGGGTTCCTCATAAGGGATCAGGGTTTAGGCTTCTTTTGAAGGGTTTAGGGTTTCGGGATCCTTCTAAGGGGGCTGTTACAGAGTTCTTTTAAAGGATCTAGGGTGCAGTGTTCCTCTAAGGGTTCTAGGTTTTATCGCAATGTCTAGGTTTTTAGGCTGCAGTGGTGTGAGGGTTTCGGGCTTAGGGGTAGTTGTTCTTTCTGCATCGGTTTCGAGTTCTAGTGGTTTACGGGCTATCGTTTGGGCTCTTTACATCTGACAGCTGGGTGGCCCTTCAAGTAAATTACATCCGCAAAAGCACCTTGCCGCCATAATTCCGAAGAGTTGCGACTGTAAGACTCTACTGGATTCAGACGGAGCTTGAGTGACCATTCACTGAAATATGGCAAGCACCGGTAACAAATGATATAATAGCTGAGGTCAAAGTTCTGTTTCTAGAGAACACTTGCGCTTGCAGCAGTGTCAATGCCTACTGCTGCTAGCTGGGTGGCCAGCTCGTTGACATTGCACACGAGAATATGCACCTGGCAGGTGCAACTGCAGAATGATCCTCAAACGTATTGTCAGAATGGAAGATGTGCCGTAAACATAGATTCGAAAGAGCGATCGCTCTTGTTGCATAAGTTGTTCGGCATTTGATCCTTCGTAGTACCTTCATCAACTACCAGATAATGTCTAGAAGCCAACGACTTCATGATCTCTCAATTATTTACTGGTTCGTGCTACCGTTGATGTTCATTGGTTAGTTGCGCTTGTAGGGTATTTTGCTAGTAATGTGGAGTGCAGATTATCTGAAAGTCTTCGGAACCGTGACCATGGCAAAGAGAGAGAGAGAGAGAGAGAGCCATATGTGTGTGTGTATATATATATACCATATGTGTGTATATATATATATATATTCATACATATATGCCTTTAGGCTACTTTGAGTTTAAACAGGTGGCACTCGACGACGGCACGGGCAAGCTGCTGAAAGCCGCGAATCTGGAGGTCGATGTCTTTGAAGTCAAGGGGGGTTGAATAACTACAGCGGTGATGCTGTTGATGATAGAAATCCAGCATTTCCTTGAGGACCCTAAACTATGGGAATTCTGGTTTATTCCTTATGTATATTGCAGAATTTATATCATCAACCGAATAGTTGGTTGAATAATTCCAGCAGTGATAGTGTGCCTCGGGGATCCTTAACCCAGAGGCTCCATGCGCACTACCATTATGGAATTAGACCCCAAAAAACCATCCATATTATGGCTTTGGGGACCTAACTCCATTTTGGCAGTCTATATGGACCCTAAGCCCTAAACACTAAACCCTTAAAAGGAACCCTAAGCCCTAAACTTTTAACAGGAACCCTAAACCCTGAACCCTTACAAGGAAGCCGTAAAGGACCCCTTAGCCTCTGGGTAAGACAACTACACTAGAACATTCGCCCGAAGCCCTCGTCTGATGATGTGGGGGATCATTTCTGGTTTTTGTCAGGGCTTCAGGGGTTTAGGGTTTAGGGGTTAAAACCCGAAAGCCTAAATCCTAAACC
>CAJNDV010032675.1:68400-79486 GCA_905221635.1 Symbiodinium sp. CCMP2456 | reverse complement strand
GGGTTCAGGGTTCAGGGTTTTAGAGCTCTGCCAAACTATGGCCTACTTGCAAAACCCCACTGATCCTTCGCGTAACCCTTCAGTCTTCTACAGTCCTTATAATTTTGTGGGTAGTTGACAAAGCTAGGGTCCCTTTTGGAGTCCTTTCTTTAAGGGTGCCATACTAGATTGGGAACTTAAAATGGGACTCTAATTTAGAGAACTGCATATAACCCTGTCGCAAAAGGCGAACCCGTTACCCGCTCTCGCAAGCCAGGGTTTAGGGTTCAGGGTTCAGGGTTTAGGGTTTAGGGCTTCAGGGTCAAAGCTTTTTGAAGTCGTGATATTCGGACCCGGGGTGCATGGGGCTAGGTTTCGTACGGCCTCACCCTAAGCCCGAAAAGCCTGGACTAAACCCAGGGTCATGACATAATTCTTTGGGGTTTACCCGGGTCCCTGAATGAGCTCAGACGGATCCTAGGGTGTAGGCTGAGACTTTTGAAAATTCTGGCTTTGCTGCGCTTAGGGTTTACTGAAGGCCTTTAGGTTATGAGAGAAGGCTCATATATCATAGCCCCATTGGAGCCTGTCTGCAACCCGGCAAACCATCTAAGGGAAGGAACCCTGACAAGCTCTTATAATCGAGAAAACCTAGTCTAAGTAGTAAGGCCCCTGTACTGGATGCCTTCTCAGGCACTTTCCGCAGAGTCGGACGAGGATGCCGATGTCGATATGCCACCAGCGCAGCCGGCACCCTAAGCCCTGGAGTAACAGGCCTTTAAGCTTTTGGGTATGGGCCCTTTCTTGAAAGGTCCTGGATCGGTTTGTAGGGCCAAGGCTTTTTGACTTCCGGCCGAGCGGTGGAGATGGTTTCAGGTTCCAGAAAGATAAGCCACCCTAAACCCTAAACCGCCAGCCACAAGATCATAAATGTACCCCGACAAGGGAGACAAGGGACCCAGACCTTCCAATATGCCTTACTTAGAGAGTATAACTTAGATCATATTCGGGGTACTACCGTGATTTAAAGTATACCCTTACTCGGATTCAGGCATTTTCGATGGTGTCGCCAGCATCGCAGTGGTTTGGCTCCGACCCCGACCTAAGCAGCAAAGCCATGGACCGGCGAACGCTCATGGACGCAAGGGCGGAGGCCGACCCCGGCTTAGGGTTAGGATTTAGGGCTTTGGGTTTATATGGGTTTAGGGTTTAGCGATTAATTAGGGTCAAGTTTTGGGCTTAGAATTGGGTTTAGGGTCAGGGTCGACTAGTATTTAGCTTGAAACTTGAACCTCCAAGGCTAAACCCCAACCTGACCTTCAAACCTAAACCCCCAAACCCTCAACCCGACAGCTAAACCTCAAGGCCTTCACGCTGACACCTAAACCCAATGATTCAAAATATTGTTCCTCATAGGGCTCCTGATTGTAATGAACCTATAGATCAGCCCCAAACTCTAAACCCTAACTTAAACCCTAGCCCTAAACCCTAAACCCTAAACCCTAAACCCTAAACCCCAGAGCCCAAATCACGGTTCGAGTTATCAACGTATGTCGGCCTCGCCCCTGTAACGGTGGAGCATTCAGGGCCAAGTCTTCGTGTTCAGGGTTTGAGTTTAGGGGTTTAGGGTTTAGGGTTTAGGGTTTAGGGTTCAGGGTTTGGGTTTAGGGATTTAGATGGGTTTAGAGTTTAGGGAATTCGTGTTTAGGGTTTACTGGTTTAAGCTTCACGTTATGTGGGGTTCCTAAGGGTGCAAGCTCTTAGGAATCATGCTATTTATTGTGCAATAATAAGGCTCCAAGGGATTGTTGAATAATTGTTCTTTGGTTATGGCTCTACGGGCGCTCCATAAGGTACTTGTAGTGTAGGCCGCTTGCTTTTGCAGGAGTATCTGACCATGGGCACTTGAACCCGTAGGGGTTGTTAGGCTTCCCAAACCTTAAACCTCACTCACTCCGTCACGTGTGTCCGTGCGGTCTCTAGACCCCCGCAAACCCTAAATCTTTAAGCTCTCTCATAACCGCAGGCATAACCTTACCAACTCCTGTATGATCCTCTAATGTCCAACTATATCCGGAGTTTTATATTAGGTCTTTGCTGGTGGGTTTTTGGACTCTAGTCGGGGCCTGCTTTCGGCATGAGTTTAGTATAAAGTTGTCCCGCAGGCTCTTGGTGCCTTTGTTCAGGGTTCAGGGATGTTTAGGGTTCGGTTTCTGTCGCTAGGATCTCTAAAAGATATTGCTTGCCTACCAACTAGGGAATAGATATTACCACTACAAGTTCACTACAAGCATGAAAGTCAGAGCCTCATTATTTCAGTAGTTCATGCTTTTCATCATTATCTAGCTTTGCTGCATTTATTTGTTGCTATTGGTCTTACATGGTTTTGTTGAGTAGAACATCTAGCCAGTATTATGATTATTACCAGTTACGTTGAATACTGTACGTAGTGTGTCGGTGGGCGAACCAACCTCATGAGGTTCGTTGTGTTCCCAAGGGTGCTTACGGGAACCACTCTTCGAACTCCCTAGCCGCGCCGGTGTCGTTGGTTTGAGAGCGTATGTCTTTTGTTTGGTTTCTCTTGGGCTCTGTTGTGCTTCATCGAGGCTTCAATGGGGTTGCTGCAGGATCGTTTTAGCCAGGATTTCTACTTAAGTTAGTCACACGTGTTTTGCAGGGTGCGTGGGCCTTTTAAAAGAGTGCACGTCACCGAATTATTCGGGATGTAATGCTTAGAGGAGCATGTGGCCTCACATCGACCCTTGAAGGAGCCTGAATAGGAGACCGTGAACCTTAGCACCTAAATCCTGGAACCGTAAATCCCTATGACTCTAGAACCTGCCGGGGTTTAGAGCTCTATGATTAAGAAACCGTGGAAGTAACTCAGGCGGCCTCGATTTACTCTGACCCCAAACCCTAAGCCCCAAACCTCACAAGCCTCAGACCCAAAACCCCGAAACCCTACTCTAAACCCGAGAAGGCGCCTTTGAATACATATACATATACATATATATATATATATGTACAGATTTTGCAACGCTTTCTGTATGTGTATATATTTCTATATTACTATTACTATTACTATTACTATTACTATTGCTATTACTATTACTATTACTATTACTATTACCATTACTATTACTATTGCTATTACTATTACGGAATGAGGTCCCAAGAGACCATCCTTGGTATGGTTTGGGGGATCTCATGCCATAATGGTAGTATACATGGACCCTCTTGGATAGGCTCTCCTTTACTCAAACCCGAAGCCCCAAAAACCCCCAAAACCTAAAACCCCTAAACCGCCAAACCATACCCCAAACCCCGAAAGAAACCCAAAAAGGCGCCTTTGAAGGGAGCCAGAAGCCCTAAACCCCAAAACCCTAACCCTAAACCCTAAACCCCAAACCCTAAACCCTAAACCCTAAACCCTAAATCCTAAACCCTAAACCCCAAACCCGTGCCTC
Organism: Symbiodinium sp. CCMP2456; assembly: GCA_905221635.1. Lineage (NCBI taxonomy): Eukaryota > Dinophyceae > Suessiales > Symbiodiniaceae > Symbiodinium > Symbiodinium sp. CCMP2456. Next base: position 76,040 of record CAJNDV010032675.1, on the reverse strand, counting down.
TTCAGGATCACTCCGAGAGCCCCCGCGGTCGCGAACGCACGCTGCCACTTCCGGCGAGAGCGAGACGAACGCTGGAGGATGGTTTAGGGTTTGGGATTTAGGAGCCTGGGTTCTTACGTTTCAATTTATGGGTAATAAAAAGTGCCTGAAAAACATTTATACAATTTTGGGGGGGTTCCTTATTAGAAATAACTACAGTGCAGCGTACCCCAAAACCCTATTCTTATTGTTAAGGCTCCTATATTCATTCTCTAAATGAGGGTCCCTTTTAGGGTCCTCGTATCAAGGGTGCCTTACTACTTTGGGGACCTAAAAAGGGATCCTGATTCAGAGAACTACTCATATCTTGCCATGAAACTCAGGGTTTAGGGTTTAGGGGGCTTAGGGCTTAACCGTTAAACCACTAAAAAAAAAAAGAAACCGCTAGTACCCAAAACCGCAGGCGTGCAAAGCCTTCAAAGACTTCTCATTATAGAGCCTGTATCGACGTTAAGGAACCCTTTATAGGATCTCTATTCGACGAGGTTCCCGAGTAGTGCTCTTTTGCCTTTGTTTTGGGGGTCTCCCTATTCAAGGCGAATACTAGGAAAAAGGGTACCATTATTATTAAGGGCCTGCTGAGGAACTGAAATTATGTTTCGTTATATTATTGTAGGTTATTGCGCTTTTTATGCTGCATTATATTACAGTTTCATGATGGGACCATCTTATTACAGGTTGCTCTAGTGGTATATGACAGTTTCACCTAGTATGTCATCTATAGTATACCATAATCTATAGTCCATTATGGATCCATGTGGACTCCCTGTAAGGGTATGTAGGGCAAGTTTAGGATCCTGGATTCCTTTTAAGGGGTTTTGGCTTTAGGCTTGAGGGCTCCGTCTAAGGGTCTTGGGTTGAGGGTTTGTTTTGTTCAGGGGTTTAGAGCTTGGGGTTTTCGTTTCCCTTCAAAGGGGTTTAGGGATGAGGATGCCTGTTAAGGATTCAGGGTTTAGGGTTCCTTTGAAGGGCTTAGGGTTGCTTCTAAGGGGGCTGCTACGTAAGGTTCAATGCTTCTTTGTGGGATCCTTCAAGACTTCCTCTACGACTTCCCTTAAGGCTTATAGGAAGGTGCTATCATTGCTTGGAGCCTAAACCCAGGCCTTTCCAGGATTCTAGGAGAGTACTATCAGTGGATTTAGGGTTAAACCTTAAACCCTAAACCCTAACCTAAACCCTAAACCCTAAACCTTAATCCCTAAACCCTAAACCCTAAACCCTAAACCTTAAGCCTTAAACCCTAAACCCTAGCCTAAACCCTAAACCTTAAACCCTAAACCCTAGCCTAAACCCTAAACCCTAAACCTTAAACCCTAAACCCTAAACCCTAAACCCTAAACCTTAAACCCTAAACCGTAGCCTAAACCCTAAACCCTAAACCTTAAACCCGTTGTAATATGCTATATGGCAGCCCCAGGATGGAACCCTGAAGAAAACATGGCGTTTCGTTTTTGTTTCGCCAGGGGCTGATACAGGGGCCTCAATTAAGTGATTATTAATATTGCTTTGGGGGATTCCTTATAGAGCTTTGCTATAATATACCCCGAAACCCTGTTCTGATTATTAAGGCCCCTACATCAGTCTAGCAATGGTGAGGGTTCAGGGTTTGGTAGGGTTTCAAGGCAGGCAGTTTTGGGTCTCCCGGTTCTGGAGCTAAGGACATTTAGGGTTTGGGGCTTAGGGCTTTAAGGGTTCGCGGTTTAGGGTTCAGGGTTTAGGGCTTTGGGGTTTAGGGTTTAGGGGTCCAGGGTTTAGGGACGCTTGAAGCTTGATTTGCTGGGACCAGTCAAAACCGATGCAATCAATGCGCAGGGAGCATGTGGAGCCGAAGGAACCCGAAACCTTTAAGCCTCGCCCTGTTAGCAGCTTTTCAGTACTCCAGCATATGTTTGTTTTTGGCTAGGGGGGTAAATAGGCTGCTTGCAACCTTGTGTACACACTGCAGTACTTTGTTTGCCTGCTCTTCAAGTAAGCCCCTAGGCCCTAGACCTCAAACCCCAAACCCAAAGTGGAGTGGGCAGTGGCAGAGCCGCGCAGCATGCCCAAAATGGAACGAACGAGTCTCGGGTTTCTTGGACAGGCTTCCGGTTTCCCTAAGGGCCTTTAGGGTTCAGAGTTTAGGGTTTTGGGTTTTGTGGATAGTAGTTTTGAGGTTAGCATTTCCGCGAGTATATGATTTGTAGGTACTTGGACCCTGAGGATTCATGCCTGCCTGATCTGGAATGAGTTTCCTTCGCCATTCGCCACATATACCGACATGGACATGCGCCGAGAGAGCTTGAGACAGCCTCGCCAGTCGACGTTGTACGTGATCTGCTTAGACGGTGCGATGAGGACGGTGATTTCGATTGAGGTTCCTATGTGCTGGCATGGAGCTGGATGCAGTCACCGACGTGACTGAAACCCACTTGCCTGGGCCGTGTGGTGCATGTCTTTAGCTCAGGACTCAGAACACACGAGCGATTCTGTGTATCTGACAACCCCAGAACACGACTCGATAGACCCTAGACCCTCAACCCAAAAGAGCAGAACTCCCGAACCCGCACACCAACTCCCTAGAAAGACCTTATACAATGCCAGAAACAAACCCTGTGAGAACTCTACATAGACCCTAAATTAAATGCCCACACATATCATGATCTGCTAATATATGCTTAGATAGACCGATAGATAGATAGATAGATAGATAGATCGATCGATCGATCGATACATACATAGTTAGTAAGATATCGATACCTATACCATACATGAAACCGTCTGTATAGCACAGCCTTAGCCCTACCGTTTAAGATCCTCTAAAGCTACAATGCTTAACCTAAACCCAAAACCCAAAACCCTAAACCCCTAAACCCTGAACCCGAAAGCAAGTATGAACCCTAAGCCTAAAGCTGGAGGAGCGCCTGGTGCCCACAGAATACGAGAAGCGCTCCTGTGCCGGCATGGGACCAAGGAGACTGCGCTTACTTGGCGTTTTCGGGTTTTAGGAGCTTGGGGGTCTAGGAGTTTCTAGGGTTTAGGGCTTTGGGGTTTAGGGTTGAGGGTTTTGGGGTTTAGGGTTGAGGGGTTTAGGGTTAATAAGGGTTGGGGTCTTGGGTTTAGGGTTTTGGGGGCTTTTGTAACCCTAAACCTTTTTTCTGCCAAAGGCTTGATGAGGGCTTCGTAAGAGGAAGTATAGCCACCTAACCAACCCCGTCCCCATTAGCCCCCTTGAAGTAGAGTCTAGAGCTTCAGGGTTCAGGATTTAGGTTTCAGGTGGAGCATAAGGGTTGTTCGAGGAGTTTAGCAGGGTTTTCGGGGGTGACAGCCTGCGAGGTCCCTATTCTGAAACCCTGAACTCATAAAGGCGGTCGGAGACGATACAAGGTCTTTATATATGTTACGCCTGTATGAAGTCCCACAGAGCACCATGCAAGCCTGCAGCGAACCCAAATCCTGCGACACCTGAAGCCCTACAGCAAGCCCCACTGCTTTCCACCCTTGGGGTTCTCAGAAACCCTAAACCCTAAACCCTAAACCCTAAACCCTAAACCCTAAACCCTAAACCCTAAAAAAAGAGCACAGGATTCTACGATAGAGCCCTCAATCGGAGGATCCTGAGAGCATTCTCTTTTTAGGGCTTAGGGGTTTGGGGGTTTAGGGTGTAGGGTTTAGGGGTTTACGGGTTTAGGGTATAGGGGAACCCTAAAACCAGAAAGGGCGACCTCGATGTCTGAAGCTTCCGATTCTCGCCCGCAAGGATCCGCGCGATGTGGGTTTCAGAGGCACGTCGAGATCCCAAGGCCAGGCTGACATACATTTTTAATCTGTATATATATATATATATACACATATGTATATATGTTTTTAATGTACGGTTTCTGTTGGAATTGTTATTTTTAATTTTGTTTTGGGGGTTTGTTTTTTTAGCGGTTGGGGGTAGTTTTCGGGTAGCGGCAATCATTCAGGCGTCTGTTTGCAAACCCTGCTTTGGGGAACACCCCTGAAGATTTACAGGACCGAATCCCTCAAACCAAGCCCTAAGCCCCCAACCCCAGCGCATTATCCCTAAACGCATAAGCCCAAAACCTAGACACTATAGTGCCTGGGATCAGTGAGACCGATGTGATTCAATGTAAAGCAGCGAGGTCGATATCTGCAGCTTCATGCCGGGTGCACATACTCTAAGTCTACCACGGCTTAGGGTGTGGGGTTTAGGGGTTTGCGGTCTACCTTAAGAACCCCAAACCTACTTTTTTGTAGGGCCCCTATAAATCCTATATTAGGGTTTGCAATAAGAACCTACCCAAAAGTGGGTTTGGGGTTCTTAAGGTAGGGCTCTCAGTCTATTGTTTCTGCAGATCCTGCGTCCTGGATCGGCCCACGAAGTCTCGAGGGCAAAGTGTAGTGATGGGAGCTTCAATAACCAGAACCGTTGTTGGGCATACTGTTAATGGACAAAATCCTGCATGACCTTATATACCTAAACTATGGGATCTATGGTACTATACTATATTTGGGTCATGCAGAATTTTGTCCATCAACAGTATTGATTGTAGAATCAGGATAATATGAAGCCTGATGGATTAATATAATCATGAAGGAAAGTAGCTTTGGAGGTTAGCGTTTGGGAGAGCATCTGATTATTCGGTAATTGGAGCCCCTGGGCTACCTAAGCTCGAAAACCTGAACGCTAAATCGAAAACTATTCGTTAAACCCTCGCGCCGGGAGACAAAATCGGTGAGCCTGAAATGCCGCTTGTGATCCCTGAGTGTGCAAGCTTAAGGGGAAGTGCAAAGCTAAGTTCATCCTCAAACGCTTATAGGGTTTAGGGTATAAATCCCCGAGCCCGAAACCAAAGCCCTGAAGCCCCCGATTCCCAAATCCTGGGGTTGGGGTTTAGGGTTTAGGGTTTAGGAGGGTTTAGGAGGGTTTAGGGTTTAGGGTTTAGGAGGGTTTAGGGTTTTGTTTAATGTGATTCGGATAGGACCTTCGGATTTCCTCAGGATTCTGATTGGGTCTAAGTGCCATGAGCACCCTCAGCCCCGCTGCTGTTCTGCTGAAGTGCTACAGAAAGGGACACACAGGCTTCGTTGTTGAGGTTTCGGGTCTTTTAAGGTTTTCGGGTTTAGTACTGTAGGGGTCTGTGAAATTTTGGGAAGTTGGTTCGTCTTCGGTTCTTTTAGACAAAAGCTGGACGTTCTTATTCAGCTTGTTCTATTACTTGAACAGAGATTTATAGGGTTACATGGATGCCATAAGATTTTATGGCGTCTCTAGGAGGCTTTGCAGCACAGAGCTTTTTCACGCAGACCCTGAACCGTAAGGCAGTCCCTTTTGTAGGTCCCCCAAATACACGATCCAGTCCACAAGGTGGTCTTGGGGGACAGCCTTTCTTCGGCAGCAGCTGCTGGCGATGCGGAAAAGGTGCAGTCGCTACTGGAGGAAGGCCAGGGGATGCTCCTAGGTAGTATTAGGGAGATACCTTAAAGGGGACCCTTCTTAACCCTACTTATGGCTCTCTTTAAAAGGGACCTGATTGAGAGGGTCTGTATCCCCAAGGGCCCCCCCTAATTGGGGTTGTAGGGTGTTTGGTTTTCAAGGCCTGAGTGTTGTAGGATTCTAGGTTTTTTCGAAATATATATATATATAATAATATATATATATATATATATATGGGTTCGCGGTGTTTGATTTCTGTTTTGGGCTTAGGGGGAAGGGAGTCACGGCGCAAGGCCTTGAACCCAAAGCCATACTTCAGGACTCAGCTCGGGGCATGGTTTTGGGCGTAGACCTCTGACTGCAATGTATTTTTAACCCTAAACCTTAAACCATCCTAAACCCTAATCCTTAAACCCTAAGCCCTACACCATCCTAAACCCTAATCCTTAAACCCTATAAACCCTAAACCATCCTAAGCCCTAATCCTTAAGCCCTAAACCCTAAACAATAAAAATAATCCAAAAAGGTTACTTTAAGGGTTCCTTCAAGGGTTCCCTTAAGGGTTCCACGAAGGTTCCGTTTAAGGGTTCCTTTTGTTTGGCAATACTGTTAATATAGCAGCCCAAGTAGTTACCAATAGTATCTTGGGGTTCTTTATTGTAATTGGGGTATTATATACCCCAAAATCCTATTCTAATTGGGAAGGGCCTACATTAGCATCCTGAGTATTGTCCATACACAAGAGGGGTCTTGTAAGTGTACATCATTACGTGCACGTATCTACTTGGCGAATCGTGGGACATGGTAAGCATAAGGTGATTCGTACCTAAACTGGAGTTATAAAAAAACATGACCACAATCCCCTTATGTATAACCCTATAATTACTAGGCCCCAAGATCCTGCAAGTAGTGCTTGGAGCTCTGCGTGCCAAGAGGAGCAGATCCCAATCATGTGCACGACACGATCTGTTTTGACGTGCCCTTGGCTCGCACATCGAACGTCCAGGCGTCGTGGGCTGGGTCTTACACCTGCAATGGAGCTTGTTGACGAGATTTTGAGTTCAACTAGCATGGCCTGGGGGCCCCTTAAGCCCAAATGCTGCTAAACGTGAACTTACACTCAACCCTACAGTAAACGTAAGTAATATGTGTACTTTGGCCTCCAACGGCACATACCCCAAAACTCTATTGTAATGATTGCGGCTCCAACGTCTCATTGTTTGAGTGTTTGCACCTTTGGGGTTTGGAGGCTTTTAAGACTAACGTCATTCATTTGTTGGTTTTTCGTGGGGGCAGGGGTTCAGGGTTCAGTGTTTAGCGTTTTTTGTTTGTTGACGGTCTGGGTTGTTCCGGCTTTGGTGCTTTAGGGCTTAAGGTGTGCATGTATGTTTTGTTCGGTTGTAGCGCTTTAGATTTAGGGCTGTATATAGGGGTTTCAGTTTAGGGCTTCTTTAGATTTTTAGGCTTCGGGGCGAAGTAGCTAGAGGCTGGGAGGTGGTTGAGAAGCGCTGGAAGCGTGCACCATGGCAAACGCCCTCAGCAAGTGGAGCACCAAAGTCCCGACGACCGTAGCCAACGCACCGTCCCTTTCGGAATGGCAGGCGCTTCCCAAGGACGTGGACAGGCTCGTCCACTACCTCGTGGAAGCCTTCGGCCAGCGCCACGCAGACGAGTCGGCTTGGAGGCGGGCCTACGGAGGCTGGGGCGGAGACAGCGACGACGAGCCATTTCGAGAGGCAGCAGACGAACTGGCATGGGGCATCAAGCCAGCTCGCAAGTCGCAAGTCGGACAGCGCATCGTCCTCCTCGCGCAAGCTGCAGCTGTAGCAAGCGGCTGCTTGGAAACTTAAAAAGGCTCAAGTCCTTCTGCTCTGAACCCATAAAGCCCTAACCCATGGAATCGCCTTACAGCCTAGCTAAAGCCCTAGAATCCCTAAACCCTAAATCCTAGAATCCCTACACCCTAAACCCTGGAATCGCTAAACCCTAAACCCTAGAATCCCTGAACCCTAGACCCTAAACCCTAGAATCCCTAACCCCCTATAGAACCCTATAAAAAGCAGCCCTAAAGCGTCGAAAAAACGCCTCCCGAAAAAAATCCGAATGCTCTGAGGCCCAACCCTAGGGGCTCCAAGGTCAGAAATCTACTTGGAGGATCTTAGGACTTGGGTTTAGGGTTTAG
>CAJNDV010032675.1:31011-60545 GCA_905221635.1 Symbiodinium sp. CCMP2456 | reverse complement strand
AACCCAAAACCCTCAACCCTCAAACCTCAAACCTCTCCGAAGATCAGGCCGAGGCCCGGGCTCCACCCAGGAGGCCGCGTCCGTGTACAGGGCCGCTCGGTTGCGTCTCTTTAGGGGATTTAGGGTTTAGGGTTTAGGGGGTTTAGGGTTTAGGGGATTTAGCGTTTAGGGTTTAGGATTTAGGGTTTAGGGGATTTAGGGTTTCAGGGTTTCAGGGTTAAGGGTTTAGGATTTAGGGTTTAGGCTTAGGGCCTGCGGGGTTGCGGACTTTAGGGAGTTCAGGAGTTTAGTATTAGGGTTTAGTAAGGGTTTTGGGCGCTTCTGGGTGGGTTTTTAAGGGTGTTGATGGGTTTAGTTTTCGAAATTTTGGAGTTTAGGGGTTTGGGAGTTCTATGGTCAAGGTTAAGGGGTGCTAGGGTCGTGAGATTGGAGGTTTAATTTTCGGGGTTGGGGTTAAGTCTAAGGGTTCCCTAAATCCTAAACCCTTTAGGGTTTAGGGTTTAGGGTTTAGGGTTTAGGGCCTGGTTGTGTAGGGTTTCGCAAAGGCTTTCGAAGGTTCTCTTGTAGTTTGGGTTGTTTCGGGGGCTTCTTAAGGTCTTCTAAGAGTTCCAAAGAGGCTTTAAACGACGCTTTTGTCCCTAAAGCCTAAACCCTAAAGTTGACGAAGCTGTTGTTTGAGGGTTAGGTTGTAGGACTGAAAGGGTTTGGGTTCAGGGGTCTCCCGTAAGCAACCTCTAATGGCGTCATAAGTAATTATACCTCTAGTTACCCTGTTTGTGACCCTAATTACTAGGTGCCATGATCCTCCAAGTGGGTTCCCCAGTAGTACCCTGTTGCCCGGTTCATTGTGGGGTCTCCCGATTTTGCGACCCGAATACTCGGAAAAAGGGTACCCTGTTTTACTAAGAGGCTACTGGGGAGCTCGTGGGTTGAGTTGGCTACTGTTTGGGGGTTCCGGGCGTTTTCCCGGAGGCTCCAACCGAGTTCCCGGGGTCCTACATGTCGGGTTTAGGGGTTTCGGGTTTGAGGGCTTAGGGTTCAGAGTTCGGAGAGCTTTGGGTTCGGATGCACAAAACCTAAAAACATCTAATAACGCGTTGAAAGTGGAAGCCAGAATGTTGGAACAACATTGCCCTCATGCCCCTAAATCTGCATCTATACACAGCGCAGAGAATCCCAGCACACATCATCCTTGGTCGATGTTTCAGCTTTTTAGCGCTGCAACGTATGCTGCCCAATGACAGAACTAAATTTTGTGGCCCGCAATTTTATGGTTGGGTTCTTAGAGAGAGCATGTTCAGGTGTATACCGACCAGGCAAACGGGTGTAAAACCAACTTAGATGAGCCTACTTCGCAGGGGCTTTGGTGTGGGCGCTTAACGGCTCCAGGTAAAACCAAACCCGTCAACCATAGACCCCAGATCCTTAACTCTTAGGAAGGCAGACCCCGGATTCACTACACCCCTCGCTTAATAAGCTGTTGACAGGGATGCCATAAAGTAAGCTCTTTACAGATGACTACCCTAAACCCTAAACCGGGCATGTTATTAAGCTTGTGTAAACCCGTGTGGAAAGCCTATAGGACCCTGTCGAAACCTATATAAATCTAAGCCCCTTTGGAGCCCCGGAAAACTTAAAACCCTATCAGAAACCTGAGTAGTCCACATCAAAGTTTACAAACTTCATTTAACAAAGCATACAACGGTTCTTACACCTTGGCATTAGGGAGTTCATGGACACGCCACCGAGGCTTAGAAGTGAACCAAGAGATCAACGGGATGACGGGCACGCTGGTGGAGCCTCAGCCGCCATTGGGGCCTAATGATTCAATTTTAGGGTCTAAGGTAGTTGCTTGGATTAGGGCCCGAAGCAATGTCCTAGGAGCCCAAGTAACCAAATGGGTAAATCTCTAAATTAGGGTCCCGTTTAGGGTCCTTCCTATCGGGTGCCGTACTATATTGACCTAAAAAGGCACGCTATTTTTAACACTACCCAAATGAAGGTGTGTGAGTACCAGAAAGCCCTAAACCCTAAACCCTACACCCTACACCCCTGAATCCCTAAACCCCGGAAGCCCTAAAGCCCTAAACCTTAAACGCCTACATCCCTGAAGCCCTACAGTCTAAACCTCCGAACCATGGAGCTTGGCACCCGAAGCCTTCAAAGCCAAAGGCCTGGGATCGCATGGAGGAGCGATGGCAGGCGCGCCTTTTGGGATCCAGGGTTTAGAGTTAACTTTTTCGGGCTTGGGGTTTGGGGCTTGGGAGTCTAAGCGTGTTTAGGCGTTTGGAGGGTTTTTGCCGGCTTTTGGGATTAGGACTTCATTGAAAGAGCTTTGGGTTTGGGCATAGGATTCTGAAGTATCGAAAGGCTTCGGATTTCGTCGTCTAGGTTTGGAGTGCGGGCTTTTCGGGATCAGGGGCTTTGGGGGTCCGTAAGGTTTGCAGAGCTTAGGGCTTTAACGTTTATATTAGGGTTTGCGGGAGGTGTAATTTAACCCTAAACCCTAAACCCTAAACCCTAAACCCTTAAACCCTAAACCCTAAACCCTAAACCCTAAACCCTAAACCCTAAACCCTCAACCCTCAACCCTCAACCCCATAGCCCGGAGACTCCAAGAAGCCGGGTTTTATGAGAATTCTCATTATAACCTAACGACCCCTGTCACGAGGCCTTCAGTATGATCACCAGTTTACGTTAAACCCTAAACCCTAAGCCCTCAAAATCCTAGACCCGAATCCCTAAACACGAATCCTTAAACACATCTAAACACTAATCCCTAAGCGCCAACCGTGCAAAGCCTTAAGCCCTATTGAAAACCCTAGGCCCTGAACCCAAGGGTTTAGGGTTTAGGATGTAGGGTCTTGTGTTTGTGCAGCTCAGGTAGGTCAGCCACTAATGGGGCATAGGGTTTAGGAGTTAGGGTTTAGGAGTTTTCGACAACCCGTCAAGCAAGCCTTCCATGGATGGAAAGGAGCTGACCGAGGGTCTGAAAAGGGGCTTAAAGAAACCAAAAACAGTCGGGCGCGTTTTTTTCCTCGGGTAAACTTAAGAGGAAGAGGCTTCACAGCAGCATCAAAGCCCGGTGGAGGCCGCTGAAGTACGGCTTCGAAGCGCCAGTGACCATTCCGGAATGCCTTTCCTGGAGGGACCAGATGGCAAGCAGTACCTGCGGATGAGGGCTGGCTCCATTCCCAATGTGCAGTCAATGACAGGGCGAAAAATCCAAGGAAGGCATCTCTGTCATCCTACAAGCCGTTCCAGAAGCTCATCGCCGAACCATATTATAGAACAACTGAAGGAACCTTATTGAGAAGGCACCCTGTTACAGAACCCTTGAAGGAAACCTTTTCCATATCCCTATATAGGTACGTACTTAGAACATAAACCCTAAGCCCTAAACTCTTAGCCGCAAACCCTAAACCCTAAACCCATGTCCCGATATTGGAACCCTTATTACAGGAACCATTTGTTGATAAATAAAGGAACCCTTATAGGTAGGTAAATAGGACCTGTTCGAGAAAAAACCTTAAATCCTCAGCCCGAAACACTAAACCCATGTCCCTAAAAAGGTAAGTACCTACTGCTGATTATATAAATCCTGCATTACCTCAAAGGACCCTAAACTATGGGAATTTTGGTGTGTTCCTTATTACGGGTAATGCAGGACTTGTATCATCAACCGTATGGCAAGCCTTTCAATCCCGCATCCAAAACCTAAACCCTTCTTGGAGGATCATGGGACTTAGTAACTAGGGTTATAAATACGGCAACTATAGTTATACTTATAGCCCCAATTAGGGCGCTTATATCCTTACCTACTAAGTCCCCTGATCCTCCAAGTAGACCCTAAACCCTACACCCACCGCCTAAATTCGAGGCTCCGCCGATCCGCCTCGTAGTACCCTTTATACCCGAGGGTGAAGGAAGGGTCTAGGGTTTTGTACCCTAAACCCTAAACCCTAAACCGTTTTGTACCTTGGACCCGTTTATAGAAATCCATGTCCGAACCCTAAACCCGAAACCCTAAACCCTGAACCCTATGCCCTAAGCCCTAAACCCTTTTTACAGAAATCCAGGTCCGGCTTGATGATGGGCAGGGCAAGCTTCTCCGTGCGGCGAAGTTGCCCCTTGGCCGTCGTTTTTGGGGTTTTAGGGTCTAGAGTTTAGGGTTTAGGGTTTAGGCGTCGTTGGCGGGTTTAGGTGTCGTTGGCGGGTTTAGGTTCTAGGGTACTTTAGGGTTCCCAGGGTACAATATGGGTTTAGGGCTTAGGGCTTAGTTGCCAGGGGTTTAGGGTTCCTCTGAAGGGTACCATATTATGGGTTTAGGAAGGCTTTCGGGTTTTAGGGCTTGGGTTTAGGGTTTAGGGTTTAGGGTTTAGGGTTTAGGGTTTAGGGTTTAGGGTTTAGGGTTTAGGGTCGGTTATGGAAGCTGAAGTCTGAAGTCCTTAGGGCGCTTTATGTGACTGTAGTTATAGAATACTGTACCACACCCCAAACCCTATTACAAGCTGTATACTGTAGCCGACAGCAGAGTTTTCGTGCCCTTGTTCGATTCCTTTTGTAAGAGCTCCCGTTTCGGGTTTTCCATGGGTAGTTCTCTAAATTCGGGTTCATTCCAAACCTCAATGTAGTACGGCACCCTTATAAAGAGGATTCCAAAATCAAAAGGGGATCTAGTCATGCTAATTTAGAGAACAAAAGTTCCCTTCATCATGCGCTGATATTCAGAAATGAGAGCTGTAGTAGCAACATTGACAGTAACTTTTATTGTGCGGTTAGCTATAATGACATCGAATTTTCGGGGTCTCTGGACTTCATGCTGTTAGCAGGTAGACTGCGGGCTATCCTGTGTATGTATCTCCTTGTCGTTAAGAGACGCTTGGGTTTTGGGTTTAAGGTTTAGTGGTTGAGGATTTAGGGTTGTTCACAGGGGAATGAATCCAGCACAGAAGCCCGGATTCTGATCCCCAGGCCCAAGCCGCCTCGTCGAGCGAGTTTGATATTTGTCACGCTATACTCTATATTTAGATTTGTTGGCTTGCTACTGACACCTTAACAGTAGAGCCGGCAACCTTTAACCTCTTGGGTATTCTGATTCCTATAGTATAATGTTAAAGATTCTCCATTCCATTCCTGGGAACCTATGTCAATGGACCCCCCGGACTCCGGAATCATGCGATAATGAGGGGCAGAAGTAGGACAACCCTAATTCGGGTGCTTGAAAGCTGTAGATACGACCTACTTACGAAGTCCCATGCTGCATGTTGTTTCTATTTTCGTGGGTTTGTTGGGATGTCGAGGCAGGGAAAGTTCGGGTAGCTTGAGGAAATGCTTGATCTCCTCCCGCCCCCCTTGTCCTCCCTGTCACTGCAACCTAGTCTCGAACAAGCGAACGGACTCTACACCTTGGCAGCGGGAAGGATTTGAAGGGTTTCTGCAGTCCGCCAAACCCTAAACCCCTAAACCCCAAACCTAAAACCATTGAGCAGGATGCCCATTGGTTCGGACGATACCGAAGGGTGCGGCACCAAGCCGGTACAAAGATCCCATATCCCTTACTTCAGAAGCCTTAAGTTCTAGCAGGAGTCCTAATACGATTTCAAGTAGATTTCTTAATCAAGGGATATTGGCAACCCTGAACCTTAAATCCTGTAAGCCCTAAACTCTATATCCGAATCCCTAAACCCTAAACCCTAAAGCCTAAACCCCAAGCCCTAAACTCTAAATCCTGATCCCTAGAGCCCCAACCCTAAATCCCATAAACCAAAGGCCCTAATATGGGGGCCTTAAGAATTGCCTATATTATTTTGGGCCTCATTATAATTATAGTATAATGGGGCCCCTAAACCCTAAACCCTAAACCCTAAACCCTAAACCCTACATTAACCCTGAACATGGAAGGCCTCAACTCTCAAGCGAAGAGCCTTCAGTTCTGAGCACTGAGCCTTGAAATTGAAGTCCCGAATCTCTGCCCCGAAGCCCTTCATGTAGGGTTTAGGGTTTAGGGTTTAGGGTTTAGGGGCCGGAATAATTGAGATAGGGCTTTGGGGGTAATATTCTCGTACGTCACCGGGTCAGAGATGTGGGTGCCACTGTGCGGGTGCCCGGCCTCAAAATCTGAAGCATTAGTCTTTCCATCCGTTCTTGATATGTCGATGCATACCCAAAACTAAACCCTAAGCACTAAACCCTATAAACCCTTAGCAGGCTCCGCCAGATCTTCCATTAAGACGTGCAGCAGCCACCGCCAGTTCTTTGTGCTGCTGCCGCTGCAGCACCCTCCGTTCGGCCCCATTGGCAGCAAGGACAAATGCGGCGGCAAGAGCGGTTTCTGGTCGCTGCCCATGTCGGCCGGGACGTCAACGTCGTCTCTGCGCGTCATCGCTGCACCTCGCAGCCCGCGCAGGTGAAGCCGAAGACTGCATCTTCATGTATGAGTGTTTCCATGCGTAGGATCCTGAATCCTCTAACTAGCCTCTAACCCTAAATCCTAAACCCGAATCTGAATCAAGGAGTATTTCCTTAATGTGGGTATAACTTTGACGATCTGGGTCCTGCTAGTTTGGGACTCTTTCGGATTGAAAGGAACTTTATAGGACCCCCTTCAAGCATCTACTTTTGGGATCTAGCCTAGAGGTCTGGGTTGAAGGTGCACAGTGTCAATTCGAGCCCGAGCGCCGACCTTCTCGGTATCAGGATATTTTGGCAATGAGTTTGGGGCTTAGAGTTTAGGGTTTAGGGTTTAGGGTTAAGGGGCTCATGGTTTACGGTTCGTAATTCGTTTACAGTGTTGGGGCTTACTAGGGTTGGACGTTCGTTAAGGTGTGCCCTTGACATATACGGTCTGGGGCTTGGACCTCGATTAGAGCTAAAGGTGTTTTGCGCGAATGTGCAAAGCTCCCTACTAGGTTTTTGGCCAGGTTTGGGGAGTCAAAACTAGATCCCAAACTCTGAACCCTAAGCCAGAGAGGCAATAATATGGGGGCCTAAATAATTACCAATACTATCTTGGGGGCTCCTTACTAAATTTATAATATGATGGGCCAAAAACTATTCTAATTATTAAGGTCCCTAAAAGAAGTTCTAGGCACCGAGCTCTGGGCTTTGGACTTCGTTGAGTTGGGTTCAGACAGGGTGTGCTACGAGGTACATGCTTGGAGGGAGCATCATGGGACCTAGTAACAAGGGGTGAAAATAGTGTAATTATAGATGCACCCTAAACCCTAAACCCTAAACCCTAAACCCTAAACCCTAAACCCTAACCCTAAACCGTACCTGCAATCCCCAATTAGGGTACTTACAACAGCCTCGCGGACTGAAGTCCCCCGATCCATCAAGTGGACCCTCCGGTTTAGGGTTTAGGGTTTAGGCTTTAGGGTTTAGGGTTATGGGTTTAGGGTTTAGGTTTTAGGGTTTAGGGTTTAGGGTTTAAGGTTTAGGGTTTAGGGTTTAGGGTTTAGGGGGCTACACCGTCAGCAGTACATACATAATTTATGGGTACTGCCCTCATACAATGACAGTCTAGTGTAGGGCTAGTGTTAAGGGCCTTGTATATATCCATTTTAAAGGGGTCAGTATCCAATACCTCACGTGAGTTCCTGCAAGGCAAGGCATTGCCGTCGGAGCGCGCGTGCGGCTAACAGGCGCGCACAGGTGTCGGTTTGAGGGTGTGCTTAAACCTCATCTAACCCTGGGTCTAAAGTAGGGACCCAAAAAGGACATAAGCATAAGCATTTTTATAGGGATATCCCGACCTTATTGGGCTTCATTATAAGGGGGTTTATATGGGATATCCCTATCCTATGTTTTGCTTATGTGCTTTCTTGGGTCCCAGCACCGAAAAGCCATGTAGTTCTCAAGCTACGATCCTTTTGGTTGTAATTATGTTTCATACAGTTCTTATTTGTAGAAGCCAGTGAAAACCTATATAAGTCTTATACAAACACCCTTACAAAGACTCATCTGCGTCAGGTCATTGGGCTTAGGGGGCTGTGGGTTTTGGGCCAGGGCGTTGGGTTTAGGGTTTTGGGTTAGGGTTCAGGATTTAGGGGTTTAGGGTTTAGGGTTCAGGGTCAAGGGAGTTATCCACAAGCCATAGAGACTTGAATATCTCTTCTGAGGAAAACACTCAATGCAGACACCACAAGACGTTGCCCGAGGGCCGGTCGTTCGCGAGAAGGTTCACTTTTAAGTTTTGTGTCTAAACCCTGAACCCTGAAAGCCCTTAACCCTTAACCCCTAAACCGTCACGGCCCTACGCCCTAAACCCTATAAGGTTTACTCTCGAAGTAAAAGCCCCTTCCCCAATGCAAGAACTCGAGTAGGGATCCGATTTTCATTTCCCTTCAAAAAGGCGGTTTGCCTGTACTCTCCGTTGTAGTTCCCTTTCCTGGTAACAATCCTTTAATATTCAAGTAAGTTAATAAAGAACTACAGTGGCAACTACTAGTAGGGCTCTCACGAAGGGCAAGCTATGTTACTTCTGCAGGAGTGTTCAGTCTGAGGAGGTCATAGTCAAGAAACCCCTCAACGCAGCTGTCGGCTACTGTGAGATGTCGGGAGTGAGCTCGGGCTACATCCGCACGCCGAGTGACTGCGCCACGACTTCTCTGCTTGGTGCCGCACACGCCGGAGTGCATCTCTTCAGGAACTCGCGAACTGCGATCCTGAGGACGATGGACAATCCATGTGCGACAGGATCAGAAAAAGGAAGAGAGACTCGACGAAATCTTTTGTCTCATGCAGATACGCAGTCCTGCAGTACGGATGAGCTTGGACATGAACAGGTGGCTTGAACAGGAAATCCATTAGAACCCTAAGCCCTAAATGCTAAACCTAAATCCTAAATCCTAAACCCTAAACCCTACGTCCCACACCTTAAATGGTACACCGGTTCAGAGACACCCGAAACCGCGAACCCGAGTCTTTCAGAGCTCGAGGGCTACCCTTTAGGGTTTAGTGTGTCGGGTTTAGGGTTTCGGGTTTAGGGTTTAAGGGTTTATGGTTTCGGGTTTAGGGTTTCGGGTTTAGGGTTTCGGCCAAAACCTTCAAGAGACGTTGAGCCTGAAATCCTTATGCCAATCCGAAACCCTAAACCCTAAACCCTAAACCCTAAACCCTAAATCCTTATGCCAATCCGAAAGCCTAAGTCCTGACTTGCTGCTCCAGGCGTCAGGTCAAACCCGGAATTGAACGGCCAACTTGGCATCGTGCAGGCGTGAATTGGGTCCTCCGGTTGATGATATGAACCCTAAACTACCCATAATAAGAAAATACGATGCATCCCATAGTTTAGGATCCTCAAGGTAATGCAGGGTTTATATCATCAACCGTAGGGTTCATGGGTTAAGTACTTTTTTTTGGGGGGGGGGGGCTTGGGGCATAGGGTCTGGTCTGTTCCCTAAACCCTCAGCCTCCTTAGGCCCTAAACCCTATAAACCCTAAACCTTACATCATTGGTGTTTCAGCATTCAGGGACTCGGACTACTTGGCTTAGGGTTTAGGGTTTGTGGTCGAGGGTTTGGGGTCTAGGGCTGAGGGTTTAGGGTTTGTGGTTTAGGTTTTAGGGCCTACGGCTGAGGGTTTAGGGTTTAGGGTTTGACATTTTACCACAAGCTGTGGAAGAGCCACGACGCCGGAATTTGCACGCCGCAGTAGGGGTTGGTGG
This sequence comes from Symbiodinium sp. CCMP2456, assembly GCA_905221635.1. NCBI lineage: Eukaryota > Dinophyceae > Suessiales > Symbiodiniaceae > Symbiodinium > Symbiodinium sp. CCMP2456. The sequence continues at coordinate 50,875 of CAJNDV010032675.1, read as the reverse complement.
ATTGGGATGTTCAGCGGTCTCGCCCCTACCCTCCCTAAACCCCAAAGCCACTAGACCCCGAAACCCCTAAACTCCCAAACCGCTAAACCCCTAAACGACCCATATCCCGACACCCGAGAGTATGGAGGTTCCCCCGACCTGTTGATTTAAGGTGTCGGGCTTGTCGGATTTGTTTAGTGACTTAGTTGTTAAGATTATGGGTTTTTTTTATTGTTTTGGTGGTTACATGAGACCCTTTAAAACGGCTTGCTTATGTTACGCCCGTTTGTGTCTTTGAAAGGCAACCAAGTCTAGAATCCACATTTGCAGCTTATTGGGCACGTTTGAAGCCCTCACATGTCAGACAAGCAGTGAGCGCCAGACGTCTTCCATCTTCCCTCAAGGGGCCCAAGTACGTGCATAGTGGACAGTAGGATTTCTATAGCAGGAGTTGCTACTAATTTCGGTAATCCGTGAGGGTCCAGGTGCTCATATAGTATGTACCTTGGCCTTAAGTGGTCCCATAAAGGTACTTGATGAGGCTAAGTTTCTACTATATGAAGATGGACCCTCAGGGAATACGTAGTACTTAGGACCCTCTGTGTCCTCATAAGCTCCTTGCCCATGCCGGTATGCGAAGCTTTGACACAAAGCGGTTTGAGGTTTACATTTTTTGGGTTTAGGGTATAGTGTTTAGTGTTTGGGTTATAAGTCTCTAACGAGCTTGCAGAAGAGGCGCGTTAATCATCAGAGCTGCTTGTAGGCTGCAGTCAGCTCTATCACCGGGCTCTCAAGCTTAACGGCTAACTTAACGTCCGAACTTGGAACTCCAACTTGAACTCCTGTGTGTCTGGGTATGGGGCCCTACAAATGACATGCACTTTGCTAGTCTAAAGTAGGTTGTTGTCGTAAGGTTCTTATTCTCTGGTACAGCTCGAGTCCGGATGAATCGCCTGAAGGCTTGGGAAGCCAACAGCGAGCGATGGCAGGTTGGCACAGAGAAGATACAAAGTAATAGCACGGTTTAGGGTTTAGGGTTTAGGGATAGGTGTTTACCGTAGTACCTTTCATGTTCTGGCAGGGTCGGTAGGGCTTGGATGTTTTTCTGTCCGTCAGCACTCAACACTGCTGATTTCTACCTGTATTTCTGTTGCATCCGTGTTTGTGGAGATTGTATTCGAATGCTCCACGTGATCTGCAGCACTACGAAGTTTTTTGTCGTCATGGTGACGGTGGCTACATTGGCGGATGCATACACCTAATGTAGGGGCCTAAATAATTACTGATAGGTTCCGTATTAAAAATATAATTACAGTATAGTCGGCCCCAAAACCCTATTCTAATTATAAAGGTCCCTGCAGTACATAGCTTGGCCGATAAAGGGCGGTTCTGCGAGAGAGGCTTCGCACATGGCATGTCGGCCTTTCAGTTCAGAAAACCCAAAACCCTAAACCCTGAGTCGAGGCGTTAGGAGTCTCGGCTTTGGGATTTGGTCGTTTGCATTACGAGCTTGTCTGGTAGCACTAAATTATAACCCTCGTCTCATCATGACGCCCTTCGTTGCCTGTCAGCATGGTGAAATGTGGCGACATGATCTAGATGTACTTCGGGTTTGGTGTTTGCTGCTTGCGGGTCACCCTAAAAGCCTAAACGCCCAAATAGGACATGGCTGTAGGTTCTCGGGTTTAGGTACACCGGTGCTGAGTCAGTTTCGGAAGCCTAGTACTTTACTGGTGTCATTACGGTGTATCGCTCGGTTAGGAAAACAAGAGTCGTTCAGCCTCTCCAGGTCAGAACCATCCCTAAACCCTACACCTTAACCCCTGCAGCCCTAAACCTTCAGAACACCAGGGTCTAAATCCTCGACGCTAAAGCCCAAAGCCTTTCACAAGACCACGATCCCAACAGGTCCTCCTGGATTCTGGTGTGACGAAAAACATCAGGCACTTTTGCTGGATCTGAGGGGCTTTAGGGTTTAGGGCTTCGGTTTGAGAGTCTTGTTCTTATTGTTTTTATAGCGGTTTAGGGGGTTACGTGTTCGGAGTTTTGGGGTTTGGAAAAGGGCCCTGGCCCTGAATAATTATTCCCATGGTTCCAATAGGTTTCCCCAGCATTATACTAGGGTTTAGGGTTTAGGGTTTAGGGTTTAGGGTTTAGGGTTTAGGGCAAAATGCCCAAAAACCCGACGCTAGCCATAAGACCCCTGCACCCTGAACCCTTCCAGAACCCTTTTTGGAAGCCTTTGTTGGAACCTGTTCTTAGAATTAAGGCCCTTATCTTGGGTAGTTCTCTAAATTAGGGTGCCTTTTTAATTAGGTCACCAAATTAGTGCGGCACCCTTATGAAAAGGACGCTGAAAGGGACCCTAGTTTTCTGCTTTTTAGTGCCCAAACACAAGCAAAGTGATCGAGTGGGAAGAACGTGTTCCCACTTTATGGGATGATATGAAGGGCTTCTTCCCAAGCTTAAAGCCAATTTCGGCCATTTCTGGCAGTTCGGACGATTCGTACAAGGTCTGATGGGGAGCTGGATGATTTCGATATACTCGCCCGACGGGCCGACTCTTACGACAGTTCTGTCTACACCCCAGATGCTTCAACCTAAACCCTAAACCCTAAACCCTAAACCCTAAACCCTAAACCCTAAACCCTAAACCCTAAACCCTGAACCCTAAACCCTAAACCCTAAACCCTAAACCCCTACCCAGTGGGTTCCAAGTACCCGAGCAGGAGGCCTTGAACCAAGGTACTTTGGGCAGTTGGACCGTATTTACTCCGGAAAACAGGTGCTTCTAGCTCTGGGTCGTTCTTAAGATGTGTGTTTTCATTCCAGTCAGAATGAGCGCCCAAACCCTCATGTACCCTTGTAGATCCCTGAAAGGAACCCCTATAGATCCCTTAAAGGAACCCTTGTAGACTTGTAGATCCTTGAGAGGAACCCTTACACCTCGCTTAAACCCTAAACCATAAACCTTAAACTAAAACCCTTAAACCCCAACCCTAAAAATGCCAAGACCGTATCACCAACAAGCCCGAAATCCCAAACCTTCCAGGCCGGCGAACCTGCAGCTTTGCAGCGATCAGAAGTTGGACGGGAAGAGGCGCATGGACGCGGGGACGGAGGGCTCAAGAAGCCTGGTGTCAGGCATTCAAGGTTGCCTACATAGTCTTCTATTATGTTTGGGTAAGTATCCCCCACATCTTATACAAACCTTAAAGGAAGCCTTGTGTCATCGGTTGCAGCCCCTAGACTACACATCAACATCCCCGAATCCACCGGAAGACCCATGCAACAAGAAGAAACCTTGTAACGACCGTTTAAAGCGACCGTATGCCATCTGGTTACCACATGTAACGCTGTGAATTACTGTGCCAAGACCTAAGACTGTCCTGAAGTTGCCGAAAGGCTTCTCAGACCCCAGAAAATCTATGAAAGCCCATGAGACCTTTGTAACAGCTGTTTCAGTCAAGGCAAGAGACGACAAGAATGAAACCCACATAGAACTCTTAAGCCCTACAAGCTAAAACCTAAACCCTTAAAGGTACCGTATTTTTGATCCCCAAATCCATAACAGCAACCCTTGCGGTGCCCTCATAGTAACCCATATTGTATTCCACAGCAGAGCCCTTAAATTCACTCTTAAATACACTAAACCCTATAGATACTATAGACCCTAAGCCCGAAACCCCTTATGGTGAGCCCGTAGGGAGGCGTCCTGTTGCAGTGAAGGCCGGAAACGACCCCGGAGCTTGTCGCCGTTGAGTCCAAGCTTCTGGACAAGCACCTCGGATGACAGATGTTTCAGGGCTTCCGTTAAGGCAGTTTAGGGTTTAGGGTTTAGGGTTTAGATGTGTCAATTAGGAACCCAAAAAGGACATAAGCATCAGCATGTTATAGGGATACGGTTGATGGACAAAATCCTGCATGACCTTATATACCTAAACTATGGGATATATGGTACTATACTATATTTGGGTCATGCAGAATTTTGTCCATCAACAGTATCCCCACCTTATTGGGCTTCAGTATAAGGGGATTCCTATGGGAGAACCCTATCCGATGTTTTGGCATATGTGTTTTTTGGGGGCCCTAATGTTTCAAGGCTTCCTTCAGGGCCTGCTTTCTGGGAGCTCTTTGGGAATTATTTCCCATGTTTTCGTACAAACTTTCTAGGGATTGTTGAACATCATGCCGTATTATATCTTAAGATGGGCTTAAGGAGCTTACAGCTGCAAGGGTGCTATAAGCTTATTTCCAGGATTAGGGGCTTGCAGCTTCGCAGTTTTTCTTTATGGGAAAGCATTTGGTTTGTGAGGGTCTTTAAAGGGTTTCCCAGGGTTGTGTAGGAATCTGTGTAGCGCATCGTAAACCCTAAGAGCCCAGACCCTGACCAAAACCCTAAACCGTCCTTCTAGGCCTTGACGGTAAGGGTGCTTAGGACAGCAGTCGCATGGGCCGAGATGAAGCAAGTTTAGATCGTGCAGGCCCGTTCTTTCGGTTTAGGGTTTGTTGGTTTAGGGTTTAGAGTTGAGGGTTTATGGGGTTTAGGGGTTTAGGGTTGAGGGTTTAGGGTTTAGGTTTGAGGGTTTAGGGTTTAGGGTTGAGGGTTGAGGGTTTAGGGTTTAGGGTTGAGGCTGAGGGGTTTACAGTTTAGGGTTTATGGGGTTTGGGGGTTTAGGGTTAGGATTTAGGATTGAAGCCCCTACATGGTTTTATGGGACTCAGTAAGTAGGTTTTCAAGTACCTCGATTGTGGTTGGCAGTGGTCATAACTACAGTTACCTTGTTTATCTACTAGCTGCTAAGGCTTAGGCCCATGATCCTCGAGTAAATTTCAGCCCTATAAACCTAAACCCCTAAACTCTAAACCTTGCACCTAAGACCCTAAAGCCTAAACCCCTAAACCCTAAACCACTAGACCCTAAACTCTGTACTCCTGAACCTGTTCATCATCCAACTCTCAGCCATAAGCCATATGCCCCAATCCCGAAACCCCTAAACCCTGCACCCCAAACCCAAAGCCCTAAACCTAAAGACCCTGAAGGTCTAGGGTTCCGGAGCGTCCGAGAAGTCTTGGGCTTCGGCTGAGGATTCGGGCTTTGGGGTCCCACTGTGAGGTTTATAGGTTTCGGGTTTAGGGCTTATAGGGCTTAGGCCTTAGGGTCTATACGTTTAGGGTTTGGGGTTTAGGCTTTAGGCTCTATAGGGTTAAGGGTTCAAGCTTTAGGGCTTATAGGATTAGGGCTTAGGGCTTATAGGGTTTTGGCTTTAGGGTGAAAAATCAGTTTCAGAGTTTAGGGATTACAGGCTTGAATGGGTTTAGGGTTTAGGGGTTTAGGGTTTAGGGTTTAGGGTCTTTAGGTTTAGGGTTTAGAGTTTAGGGGTTTAGAGGTTTTATAAGGGTTCCAATAAGGGTCCCTTTGAAGGGTTCTATGTGGGTTTAATGGTTTAAGGGTACTTGGAGGATCATGGGACTTAGTAAGTAAGGCTTTAAGTACCCTAACTGGGGTTATATTTATTTATAACTATAGTTACCTGACTTGTAGCCCTTGCTATCCAGTCCCATCATCCACTAAGTAATTCCTACTATAGAAACTTAACTTTCTACTATGTAGGTACTGAGGACACTTTGGGTAGTCCTAAATGAGTATGGGGGGTGGGGGTTTCTGGGTATATCGTAGTGTAACCATAACTCAGAGGGTCCATATGCACTACCAGTATGGAATTTGGCCCCCCGAAAGTCCTTCCTTTTTATGGTATTGGGGGACCGAATTCCATAATGGTCGTATATATGGACCCTCTTGGTAACTGTAATTAGAGGAAGCTAGATTCCAGAGGAATAGTATTGCTAGTTCTTCAGGCTTCTACATTGAAGGTTAGGTCTGTTGTGGAGAGCAAAACATGTGCAAAACTAGCCTTAAGTCCCTAAACAGTATTCAAGGCCTCACCCGATCGAACATGCCAAAACCATCAACCCTAAGCCCCTAAACCCTAACTAAGCCCTAAACCCTAAGCCCCGAAACCCTAAACCCTAAACCTCAAACCGTAAACCCTAGGCCCTAAGCCGTATCTAAGGACCCGGCCCGTAGCTACGGCACCGCCTGCTGGGAGGCTTTGAGCCCGCGTTTAGCGGGTTTTGTTCCGGAGTTTCAGGGATTCAGGAATCCAGGGATTCAGGGTTTAGGGTTTAGGGTTTAGAGCTTATAGGGTTTAGGGTTAAGGGTTTAGGGGAATTCGAGTTTGGGGTTCGAGCGGCTTTTCGGAGTTAGTTACTGCTCTGTACTTGGGGGGCTGTGGGACTGGAGGTTTGGTATGGTTGCGTCATTAGTCATTAAGACTTTGAGGGCTCGGGCTCAGGGTTTTAACAGCTTTAGGGTTTAGGGGTTAGGGTTTAGGGTGGAGTCGATGCGGTAGCAGCCAATGGCTGGTCTTTGTTGTTTGGGATGCTCTGTGGCATAAACCCAGCCATCTTCACAGCTTACGCAGGCCGGGGGGTGCTGTGACTGCCTGTAGAGAGCATGAGCGTCACCTCCTTACGTTGAGGGTTGTAGATGTAGATGTTGTAGTGGGGTCTGTTATTGACTGAAATTTGCATGTAGTTATCGGGACTGAGCAACCTCGAGAATGGCCACCGCTTCAGTTGCCGAGGCTTGTCCACATACCGAAACTGTGGTCAAGGAAAACTACTTTTTGCGCACTCACTCTTCAAACAATGCCATACTCTCAGAGAGGTGACGATGACTGCGATGAACAGCTGCTGAGGATGATACTGATGATGCAGGGTCGCCATGATCTTCAGGTTCATGTCTGAGATGAGATCACAAAGCTTAGCCGGAGGAGCGCTATCCAAGAAATCATTCCTACGCCCTCAGCCCTACACCCTCCAAAGCCGGTCGTCCCAAACCCATGTCCAGAGGGCACCGTTTCCAGGCCAGCCGGGCCTTTCTGCTCATGGCTGATGTGGTGGACCTGCCGGCATCTTCAGAGCGTGCGCTGCCCTCATTTACAACCCTAAACCCTAAACCGTAAACCCTAAACCCTAAACTTAAACCCTAAACCTGAACCCTAAACCCTAAACCCTAAACCCTAAACCCTAAACCCTAAACCCTAAATCAAATCAATCCCTGGGAATGTGGCCGTCGAGCCTGTGAAGACCCGTCACGGAGGCCCAGCTGCAGGGCAAGGAAGCTGCACTAGCGGCTCCCGGAATATGGGAGTTTCCAAAAATTGGGGGGTACCTTATTTTGGGGTCCGTAGAATAGGGATCATACTATTTAGGGTACGATTTTAGGGTCCCCTATTTTCGGAAACCCCCATATGATCAAGAGGTTTCATTGGTTGCTGATGGTTGCTGCACTTGCCAGCCCTTCTAGCCTGCACCCATAAACTTGAAACCCCTAAGCCCTAATCCCTAAACCCCTAAATCCCCAGTCCCAAAGCCCTGAACGCTTCCGCCTGTTGCCAATGTGCTGGACCCTGGCCGGCTAGAGAGACTCGAGCTTCCTCGACGATGCTTTGGAAAGTGCGGAGTTCTCTAAATTCAGGCCCTTCGGGTTAGGATTTGGGGGTTTTAGGGTTTAGGGTGTTTTTTTTTTTAAATGGTGTTTAAGGTTTAGGGGTTCAGGGGTTTGGGTGGTGTGGGTTTACGGTGCTTAGAGGTGTAGGGTTAATAGACGTTGATAGTGTGTAAGTTTCGGAAACATGCCCAAATCCCTGGGGCTTAGGAACCCCAAACCGTAAAGCCTGAACTGTGTAAGCACGAAACCCTGTCTACCCTAAACCCTAAACCCTAAACCCTGAACCCTAAACCCTAAACCCTAACCCCTAAACCCTAAACCCTAAACCCTAAACCCTAAACCCTAAACCTTAAGCCTTGACCCCTTTCAATGACGTCAGAAGTTGGGGCAGGCCTGCGGCCACAGCGCCTTTCGCGGCTTCAGAGAGGCCTTAGTTTGCCTGAGTTTCGGGTTTGGGGTGTAGGGTTTAGGGTTTAGGGTTTAGGGTTTAGGGTTTAGGGTTTAGGGTTTAGGGTCTAGGGTTTAGGGTTTAGGGTTTAGAGTTTCGGGTTCGGGGTCTAGGCTTTGAGAGGAAAGTCGGGTTTCTGTAGTAGAAATTACTATTACGGTTTGGGCTGGGTAAGTATCCCCCATGTGGGTTAGGTACTTGTGAGCCTCTGGGAAAGATTCTACTCAAAATTCAATATTTTATTGTAATATCATATGCACAATATGATATAGTGGATTATAGTGCCAACGGTTTAGGGTTTAGGGTTTAGGGTTTAGGGTTTAGGAACTAGCAAGACGGCTCTGCTTGCAAGCTGACGAAGCCCGCTGATCCTCAATGTAGAATAAGCGCGTCAGCCGCAAGCGCTTAACCTAAACCCTTGATCCCCACTCATCCCAAAACCCCTATGAACCCTAAAGACCCTAAAAACCCATCCCCAAACCCCTATGAAACCTAAAGACCCCAAAGAACCTAAAAACCCTAACCCCTAAACCCTAAACCCTAAACCCTAAACCCTGAAGCACTAAAAACGGTAAACCCCGGAGGCCTAAAGCCGGCCCTGATCCGTTTGTCAGAGGCCTCCTCCAAGTAACCCTAAACCCTAAACCCATACAGAACCTTAAAGGGACCCTGGATGGACCCCTAGACCCTAAACCCTGAGCCCTTTTATCAGAGGCCTCCGCCTCCCAACAATACGCGATCAGCAGCCTATGAAAGGCGTCAGCTGAGAGCTTCCAGGGTTCGGGCCATTTTGGGTTTTGGGGTTTATAGGGCCTTTTTGGGTTGTAGGGTTTATTTAGGGTTTATAGGGCCTTTTTGGGTTTGGGGTTTTAGGGTTGAGGGCCCTTTTGGGTTTTGGGGTTTAGGCCTTTTTGGGTTTTAGGGTCTAGGGTTTAGGGCCTTTTTGGGTCCCGCCATCTTTTTCTTTCAGGAAGGGTTTAGGGTTCTTCAATGATTTAAAGACTTTCGAGGCTTAGGGTCTTAGATACTATGAGTTTCTTCTCCTTGTCGGTTTTATTATGGGCCAAACTCCACAAAACCCTAAACCCCTAAACACCTAAATTCTTAAACTCCTAAACCCTAAACCCCTAAACCCCTAAACTCCTAAACCCCTCAACTCCTAAACGTTTGTCAGTGGTTGCTTGTCCACCCTGAGTATCCGGAGAGATATATAAGGCCCTTACTAGTAGCCCCATTGTAGACTGTTACTGTATTGGGGTAGTACCCATGGCTTAGTAAGTGAGGGCTTTGGGGGTCCCTGTGAAGGGTTTTATGCGGGGTCCATTCAGGGTTTAGGGATTTCGGGTCTAGGGCTTATAGGGATAGTACTTTGGAGGTCACTTTAGAGGGTTTTAGGGGTTTAGGGTTTAGCATCTTTGGGTGTAGGGCTTTAGGGGTTGAGGGGTTTAGGGTTTTTAGTCTAGGGGTTTAGGGTTGAGGGTTTAGGGTCTTTCGGATGAGTTTTAGGGTCTAGGGTCTATAGGGATAGCTTACTTGGGCTCAAGGGATTTAGGAAAGTAAGGTGAGAAGTACCCGAATTGGCGCTATAAGGGGTTATACCTATAGTTACCTCACGTATAGCCCTAGTTGCTAAGCTCCATGATCCTCCAAGAAGACATCATAACAGCCCCTCGTAGTCTTCAACTATGGGATATTCGCGTCTCGGGCCACCCTGAAGCTCAAAGCTTAACAAGAACCACAGCAAAACCTGCATAAATCCACCAAAAAACATATCAAAAGCCAATAGGCACTTCCCAACGGCCAAATTTAAATGGAGTATCCCGCCTTTTGCCAGCCCGCCTTCTGCCGCCCCAGCGTCGCAGCCTGGCCCTCTTTGTAGGGTCAGAACTTCAGGAGCTATTTTGAGGGTATGGGGTTTGGGTTTTGGAGTTTTGCACACGGGGTTTGGGGTTTACGCTTTATGGTTTGGCAAGCCAGATTTTCCGATATACCGAACACTCTTTACATACCTCGTACTAGGAATTCTGCGGTGATTTCAGGGTCTATTCCTTATTCAAGAGGAATTGGGGCAGCCTGGAAGTGGTGTATTTCTAGACTGGCGCGGAATCGATCTTGACCTTAAAGCCCTGCTTGGAGGATCACAGGACTTAGTATATAAGGTTATAAGATCCCTAATTGGGAGTGTAAGTAATTCTAACTTTAGTTATCGTACTCATAAGTCTAGTTACTAAACCCTGAACTCTAAACCGCGAGTTTAGTTACTAAGTCCCATGTTCCTCCAAGTGTTCACCGGCTTCATAGCCCACTCACCCAAACTATTATTGTAACCCCTATAGGGTTTAGGGCTTATGGCTTAGGGGTATTGTAGAAACCCTAGCGTCTATACTGTGTAGATAAGCGCCTAAACCTCAGACCCCAGACCCTAGATCCCTAAACCCTGAACTCATAAACGCCTAAACCCCAGAACCCATGCACACCCTACAACCCCGAAGCTCAAACCCTAGAAACCCTATGAACCCCAGACCCCTAAACCCTAAACCCATAAATGCCTAAACCCCAGATTCCAAACCCTAGACACCTAAACCCAAACCCTATAAACTCTATAGGCCCTATAAACCTGAACCCTAGACCCCTACACCCATAAACGCCTAAACCCCAGGCCCCAAACCCTAGACCCCTAAAGGCCCGAAAAATCCTAAATCCGAAACCCATAAGCGAAACCCTAAAAATCCTATAAACCCTAAATTCCAGAAACACTTTAAACCCTATAATTCCCTGAAGCCTAACCCCTAAACCTCAAACCCCCAAACTTTAGAAACCCTATAAACCCCTAAAGCCCCGGACTCTTTGCATAAATCCTATAAACCCCTAAAACCAGAAACCCTACAAACCCTATAATTCCCTAAAGCCCCTAAACCACTAAAACCCCCAAACCCCAAAACCCCTGCACCCTACAACTCTAAACGCCCCTAAACAGGGGTTTAGGGGCTTTAGGGGTTTTAGGGTTTAGGGTTTAGGGGTGGTAGGGTTTAGGGCTTTTAGGGTTCAGGGGTTTTAGGGTTTAGGGTCTTGATGAGACTATCTAAGGGGTACATAAGGGTTATATAGGGTATTTGGATTAGGCGCCCCCTGTAGGGGTCCCTGCTACTGTCCTTTAGCTGTCGGGGTGCAGGACGAAATTCTGAAGGCACAAGACTACAAAGTGATCTCGGGTTTTGGGTGTAGGGGTGTAGGGGTTTCGGGTTTAGGGGTTTTAGGGTTGAGGGGTTTAGGGGTTTTAGGGGGTTTAGGGCTCTAGGGGTGTAGGGTTTTGGGTGTAGGGTTTTGGGGTGTGGGGGCGTTTAGGGGTTTGGGGTTTAGGGGTTTTAGGGTTTTGGGTTGAGGGGCTTAGGGGGTTTATAAACCCTAAACCTTAAATCCGGGATCTTGCAAACGGGTGTATGTGGTCACTGTGTCAGTGATCCGGTCAGTACTAAGCACTTCGACCCTGAACCCCGGAATCCATAGGGTATACCCTTATCACTTATGGGATCCCGTACAGTAGAAGCCGAAACATTTAGAAACCCCATAGCCTCAATCCTTAAGAGTGATGTAGAGGCAATCCGAGCACCAATTGTCGAGATCGGTTTCCAATCTTTTGGGGTTGAAACCCTAAACCCTTAAACCCTAAAGCCCTATAAACCCAACCTAGCCCCCCCAACTACCGTCTATTACACCCCAAATGCCTACTATTAGGGACCATAAGGACGCTATTAAAGGGCCATTGGGGGGTCCTGGAATGCCCCATGACTCTAAAGCTTGTGTTAACTCCCGATCCCAAGGCCAAAGGTGTCCACGGCTCCCGTCAGGTGCGGTGCAGGGTTGGCCGCTTTTCCGGGGCTGAGCAGCCGCTACAGTAGGGTTCAGTCTAAGGGGGCTCCTACTGTTGATGACACAACTCCTGCGTTACCTTGAGGACCCTAAACTATGGGCTCCTAGGGTTCCTTTAAGGGTTTAGGGTCTAGGGAAATAAATCCTGCATTACCTTATTAAGGACCCTGAACTATGGAAATTGTGGTATATTCTTTGTTATAGGTATTTCAGGATTTATATCATGAACCGTCTAAGGCGGTTTAGGGTTCAGGGATTCAGTCCCATCGCTCCTACAGGGGCTCTACCGGTGTGAGGGAAAAGGATTTAATTCGGATTCTACAAGGGTTCTACAAGGGAAGAGGAGCTGTTAGGGTTTAGGGTTTAGGGTTAGGGTTTAGGGTTTATGGTTCTTTGACGGAAAAGGATCTACAAGGGTTCTTTAGGGTTTGTAATGTATACAACCTGGTTAAGAAATTATGGTCCGATTCCTAGAGCCCCAAAAGTTTTGAATCATGTAGAGAACCCCGGTAACGACACAGGGTCTATGAATCAGTCACGTTCCTGTTCCCTAACCCCTAAACCCTAAACCTAAACCTAAACCCAAGCCCTATATCTGACGCGATCGATAACATCTAATTAGGGTTTAGGGGCTCATGGGTTTGTATGTTTATACAGAGGTTCTACAAGGGTACTATGAGCGTGCTATAGGTTTGGGGTGTAAGGATTTTAGCGTTTAGCGTCTGGGGGAATTGGGGTTTGCGCCTTAAGGATTTTCAGGCCTAGGTATGGGTTCTTTGGCTCACACCCATACAACCCCAAGACCGAAGAACATCCTGCAAAACCTCGAAATCTTGTAACGCTTTAGCGTTTAGGGATGGGTTCGAAGTCCTCAGAAGGCTTCTCTTACGCCACATACCCTAAATCCCAATCCCTTAACCCAAATGCGAATTCCTAAACCACATGATCGTAGTAGGACATTTCTCTTGTGGTGTTCTAAACATTTGATCCATTCAGAGGTCACCATTACATCCAGAACCCCTCTTTTCTGGCCTTCTGAAAGGCTCTATGAAGCTCCCTAGTGAAGACCCATGAAGCCTTAACCAAGCCTTAACAAAGCCAGAAGCACCCCGACAAGCATCTATAAAGCCCTTCAAAGACTCGCTTTTCGTTTACGTTTGGTTCTGATTCAAACCCTCAACCCCTAAAGCTCTACACCCTGAACACTTCAAGCCCTAAACCGCTACACCCCTGAAACCCTTCGTCCCCCCCTAAGGGAACCTGTGTAGGATCCTTCAAAGGAGCTTTGAGTGGATCGCCTGAAGGAGCCAGACCTTGTCTTGAAAGAACCCTGCAGACAGCACTTAAAGGGGCCTCCGCTTGAAAGACGAGTGTCTCCTCGGCGAAGACCCGGACGATGCCTCCGAACATCCAGTGTTCTTGTGTTCGAACCTCAGTTTATACTCCGTGAGCAACTACCTGACGCAATATATTTTGCCAACGTCGTATCTGTGCAGAACAGCGCTGTCACAGTTGCGTCGAGTTGGACAGCGACACCGAGGAAAACCTTCAGACCGTGTGAGACGATAGAGTTTGAGAATCATAATACGAAAGGCAACCTGGAGCGACTTCGAAGAGGATACAGGATCGGAGATCGAAAACAAAGTCGAGGTCGGAATCCAACACTTCATTGCACGGCTTCCGAATTGAAACATATCGTGCCAGAATGCTCCATCGGTTGAAGACTTGGATCCGGACGTCGCGAAGGTCGGCGGTTATTCATTAAAGCGGCTCGTATGAATAGTACCAGAATCCCGAAGCGGATGACGATGCCCTTTCTAGCACATCCCTGGAAGCACTGCCAGGCTGCAGGAAGTGCCAGGCTGCAGGAAGCTCAGCCTTTACGCTGCCTTGCTGCCACGACTCACACTCTTTGTTGCCAGGTCTTCGACTCATGGGAAAAGACACGCTCTGCCGCTGCAGCGGTTGCTCTGCGCACCGACCCCAGCAATCCTCTTGCATGCGTCGCAATCAGAACCGCGGCCGCTCTCTGGCAAAACTTCGCGCCGAGGGTCCCCCTGAACGGGCTCAACTGAGAGTCCGAGAAACAGTTACTCCGCGTGCACCAAAAGAAGCCTGCTGCTGAGTTATTCTTGTACACTCCTTCATGGACCGAAGTTTCTGTTGTGGCCAACGTCATCTGTATAAAGCCAACGTCCCAAGGACGTCCCCAAGTCCTCTTGCAAAGACATTGTCCTATATGGAAAACTTTTTGGAAGACTGCGGATGGCATTGACATGGGCGAGCCTTGATTTGAAATCCAGTCGATGGTCGTAGTTGTCCACACTTTTTGTGTTCGGATGCAGTTGGGGCTCAGGTGCGCATTCGCTGACAGAATAGATAAAGAGTGTGCATAAGGTGTGGCACGAGTGCAGCAGCTTATGGGCTATGAATCGCAATGGCAGAGCGCTTCGTAGAAGGACAAATGCAGACATTTAAAACATTCTCAGTGCCGAGCACACGATGAAACCATCATGGCGCGATTCACGTCCAGCACAGGGTCCGCCCGGGCCTTAGATGCCTAATGCAGGTGTTGCATCCAAGCCGAACAGGTACACACGCAGACGAGTGCGACAAAAGCAGGAGCCTCAGCTGTTGCTGCACGATGCATCGAATCCCAGCGATTCCACACAACAAGGACCGAAGAACCAAGCGTGTGCCTGGATATCATTTGCCCGGGCTGGCGTGCAGCATTTTGCAAGGCCGGGATTTCTCTCCGTGTTCCGGCTGAGCTAGCTACAGCAAGTCTCCTTTCAGGTTGAAGCAAGTGAGATGGTCGAGGAGTACTTGCGAATCCTCTTTTTTTGCAGCCGTTTGCCAATCGCGCCGCACTACCCGACGACGATGCCGATTCTCGATGCCCCTCGGAAGAACTGTCAATTCGCCCTCGAGACTCGTAAAGAGTCACGTCATTTCATTCTGCCGAATTTCCGACGTCGATAAGCATTTTCAGACACCCTGTCAGGTCATGTGGCCAGTCCTCTCACAAGAACGAGGGCGCGTTGTCATATTGTACGTTGGTTTGAAGGTTTTTGGCTGCTGGTCTTCTCGGAGTGCTGCCCCCCGGTGTGGATTTGGGCGCACATCAACGTGACCATCGAGAAAGTGAAGGCCAGAGAGAAAATATACTTTATTTTTTAAAACGCCGTGTTGCGTGCAGGTGTTATGCGCTCGTAAAACTTGGGCCGCTTACCGCGGTGAAATCTTTGCAGAGAAGTGGGACGTCTCCGCGTTCGCAAGGCGCCCCCAATCGCGTCCTTTGTTTGCATGAAGATGTTTTTCAAAGTCTTTTTGACAGGAGAATCGGGTGCTACCGCTGCTGGTCCAAGAAGGAGTGAGCCACATCAATATAGTATTCAACCGCGGATTGGGGCCTGGATGGAACCGAAGCAGGATGTGAAAATAAAGCGTCAGGCCCCGAAAACTGTCAACAGAGGAGAATCCTGGTGCGGTTTGAAGCCAAATTACACGTCCGCAGTATTGCAAGCAGGTTTCTATGTGCACCACGCGTGCTTCGAAAAACATGGTTTGTAACCAAACCACTCTCTTTGTCAGGTGAATGTTTTTGGAGATGCAGGCTGTCGCGATTCTTTTTTTTGCTCCAATTCCACCTAAAGTCTGTAACGCGTTGTTTGTAGCCATTTCAAGCATCGAGCCAAAGGGTCAGCGCACGTGTGTTTGCCGCAGCAGCTGGTTCAAGACTTTTTTGTGTTAACATGTTGCCGCCAGTGAAAAGCTCCATGAAGTCTCTCGTCGCATGGAGTCGTTCTCTAGACGCCGTGCAGAAGCAGGCGGCCTTACAGTTTCTTTGGAAAACATTGAAGGCTGCACGGCGCCGCCTCCTGTGCAATCAACACCTCCTTGCCCGGTGGCTTCATGCGGTTTTGGACATGCCCAAAGCGCAGTCAGGGCCTCGGATTCATCTTTTCATCATGCAAAGTAGCGTAGAATAATTTGACCAAGTTTGCGAGGCAAGAAGATCTGCACAATGCTTACCACGCCTCGAATTTCCCTGGGGCAGGGCAGCAAAACTGTCTATTGACGGTTCGGTGGCTGGCTCCTAGCATTTTGCAGAGGGTGTCCAAGAAGGCCGTCGTTGGCGCTAGTCTGGAGGCGGTGTCTTGTCTGCGAATAACTTTGTCATGCCCTTGCGAATAAAATTGTTGCACGTTGTTCCTGTGTAAGGCCATCATGCTGGGCAACGCTTCCACGGAAGACGAAGACAATGATGTCATCGAAGAACTCGACCAATTCCTTTACAGCTTGAATTTGATTGGCTGCGCCTCGCTGAGCATTATGTGTTTTTGTCTTGGTTTGCCTGCATTTTTCGCTACCAAGATTTGATGCGCGTGCCTCCGGAGTGGTCCGAAATGGAAGCTGCGCTGTCCATCTGACGCGCCGTGAGCGGACCATAAGGCTTTTTGTTGTGAGTTTTTTTCACATAAAATACATTTCGAGTTTGCGCGTATGTAACCAAACCACTCTCTTTGCCAGGTGAATGTTTTGGAGATGCAGGCTGTCGCGATTCTTTTTTTGCTACAATTCCACTTAGCAGTTGTTGTTTTTGATGCAGGTGTGTTTCTGCAACATGAGAGTCCGTCACGGGGAGTTGCCGTTGTTTGCAGCAGGTACACGAGTTCTTCCACAAGCACGTGAGTCGCGACTTCATGCGCGTCCAGAAAAAAAGAAGAGAAACAAGGGAGGGACTTGTTGCAACTTACCAACATTTTGAAATTACAGCATATGCCAGCCATTTCCAGCCTCGAGCCAAAGTCACAATGATCGACGCGTCTTTGTGGGTCTTCGAAATGGCGGCGAGATTTGCCATTGCTGCCCACATCATCCTGCGAAATCGCGCGAGATTTTGGTCCAATTGATGGAAGAGACGGAAACGATTGAGCCAAATTTTGATGTATTCGACCAAGCCTTCTCGCTGGTGCTGGCGCCAAACAAGGGAGAGCGGGAAGAAGAAGAAAAGGAGTGAGATTGGCGGCGGGGCGGATTTTGAGATAGCTTTGATGGAGATTCACACTCACCTGCCGAAGAAAAAAGCGAGCGTTGCACAGCTCTACGGTATGCCGGCTGTTTTTTTATTTGCACCACTGAAAGGAATCCTAAACCCTAAACCCTGGCTCTAGGATCCCTTTAAAGGAACCCCGCAGGAATCCTGAAGGGCCCTAGGATCCTTTGAAGGAACCCCTTCAAAGCCTAGGACCCGTAAGAAAGGAACCCTAAGCCCTAGACCCTGGCTCTACCCTACACCCTAAACCCTAAACCCTGGCCCTACCCTACACCCTAAACCCATCCTACACCCTAAACCCTAAACCCTGAAATCCCTTTAATGGAACCCCTTAGAGGCCGAGTGCCCCGGTGAAGCTGGGACCTGGTTCTCGAGTGATGGCCGCAGCCTCGGAGACTTTTCAGCTCCTCAAAAAGGGGGGTCCCTAAAAGGGTTGAGGGTTTAGGGTCCAGGGTTTAGGGTCTAAGGTAGGGCCAGGGTTTAGGGCTTAGTGTTTAGGGTAGCGCCAAGGTTTGGGGTTTAGGGTTTAGGCGGGATCCTTAAAGGGACCCTTAAAAGGAGACCTACTTCAAAGACCTTTGACAGTTCGGTGTTTTTTTTGAGGGGTTTAGGGGTTTAAGGGCTCAAGGGTTTGGGGGTTAGGGGGTCATCAAAGGGTGGGATCCTTAAAGGGACCCTCAAAGGGAAACCTTACTTTAAAGGGACCCGCACTGTTCCTTTGGGTTGCGTGTGAGCCTTTCATTACGGTTTAGGGTTGAAAGGGTTCCTTTTTCTGCTCCTTTACCTTCAGGGCTGAACATCCTAGGGCAAACCCCATTCGGCTTGTGCAGGTCCCTACAGAAGCTTTTGCAGCACCCCGAAGTCAATCCCCAATCGAGTCGTTAAGGCCGTATATGGGTAGTCCTCTAAAGTGGAGTCCCTTTTTTAGTAGGGGTGCCGCCTTCCTTTTGGTTTCTTAAACAGGGAGCCTAACTTGGAGAACTACCCAGATACACAACCTAACCCTAAGCACTCAGAGGTTTCCAGCATCGGTAGGGCCTGAACCCTATGTAAACCCTAAAACCTATACGAAGCCCTAAGAACTCGGCTTTTAGGTCTCCAGCCAAAGACGGCAAGACCTGGATGGACAAGTTGGCACGGCGCTAGAGCCGCTTGGCATTCCTATTAATTCGGGGCCAGTATGATCGCCGGGGTTTTCGGAACCCTAAACTCCCTAAACCTTAACGCTAGGCCCCATTTTCCACACGATTATAGGAAGCCAAGGTTGTTAAAACGGGGCGTTCGATGAGTTGTTTACGTTTTGTTTGTTGGATTTGTGTTGTTTTTGGGTTTAGGGTCTTGGGTTTACAGTTTGTCGGGATCCTAAACCTCAAACTCTAATGAAAGTTCAGATACCATCCTCAAGGATCCGGGGACCTCGTAAGTAGGTCAGAAGTAGGCTAAGACGTCGCATGGCCTGATGTAAAATTCTTCTCTACGGGTCTTGATTGTTTTTAGTATGACCTAGCTTCTTCTTTAGGGGTATGTTTGGCTTTTTTCTTTGAGAGAAGTAGAGGCAACATCTTCAAACCTGTACGCCCTTAGCCTCAGTTCCTTAGCAACACCGGTGCTTGCACGTACGATGTTCACAGGTCTTGGGACGCCCTCGATATGTAGGGTGTTCTGGTCAGCCACAGCATTTCCAAACAGTTCCTGCATAAGTATGCTAGTCAAGGTTAGCGAGGCCCTTATCATTACTTCAAGATGTTCACCTTGAGCCTCAAACCCTGAACCCTAAATACCCTGTACCCTGTACCCTAAACTCCCTAAACCCTGAGCCCTAAATAACCTGTACCCTGAATGCGAATCCATGAGAACCCTGAACCCTGAACCATAAAAAATCCTGAACCCTAAACCCTATAGACCCTAAACCCTGAAGCCTAACCGGCTTGAATCCCAAAACACGGAGCTTGAGGGTTTAGGGTTTAGCGCCCTGTACCCCAAATCGAAACAATCTT
Source organism: Symbiodinium sp. CCMP2456 (assembly GCA_905221635.1). Lineage (NCBI taxonomy): Eukaryota > Dinophyceae > Suessiales > Symbiodiniaceae > Symbiodinium > Symbiodinium sp. CCMP2456. Next base: position 32,006 of record CAJNDV010032675.1, on the reverse strand, counting down.
ACACCCCCTAGAAAGCCTTCATACGCACCCCTAATGTCGGTGAGATCCACTCCGCGCCGACGCGAAGGACGGCGCACATCTACACGAACTCTCCCCTTTCCGGCCCACCCCACTCCTGCTGCACAGCAACCCACTCACGCACTAGACTGCCTCCCGTCGGCTCCACATGTGCAGCTCCAATCATGGCACATTTCGCTCGTGCACAAGGTTGGACAAGAGATGGAGATCCTATTCCCATCGAATAGCAGAATTACCATCCTCGAAACCTACGACACCGATAACATGGCAGTGGACTCCATTTTGTCGCTGCATCCCATCCTGCATTTGCTGGGCCAAAATAAAAGGGAGAAGCAGCTGCTTGGCTCCCTATACCGTAATGGGACGGTCCAGGACGGTGGCTTGTGGTGTTTGCATTGGTGTTGTTGTTGCTGTTGGTGCTAGAATCCTCATGCATCTTCATAAACCTCCATAAACACAAGCTAAACCACTAAACTCCTAAACCCGAATCCTAAGCCCTCTAACCTCCGGAATCCCCTAAACCCTAAACCCCTAAACTCCTGAACCCGAATCCTAAGCCCTCTAACCTCCGGAATCCCCGTCGTCTGCAGCAGGTGGATCGACTCGATCGAGAGGTGGAAGGCATCCCGGAAAGGGATTTGGGTTTTCGGGGTTTCTTCAGGGTTTAGGGTTTAGGGTTTAGATGTTTGGGGTTTAGGGTTTTGGGTTTTCGGGGTTTCTTCAGGGTTTAGAGTAAGTACGGTTAATCGCTTCGGGGAGCAATAATATTATGACCACCGCGCCTAGCCTCTAGTCACCGCAGTTGTATAAATAACTACCGAGTGTATTTAAACAGTTCATGTACTCATAGAGTTCTAATTACCGAGACGAGAAGGTCCGTGCACGCTACCGTTATGGAATTAGGTCCCAAAAGACCATCCTTATTATGGTTTTGTCGGGCCTAATTCCATAATAGTAGTATACATGGACCCTCTTGG
>CAJNDV010032673.1:10936-30091 GCA_905221635.1 Symbiodinium sp. CCMP2456 | reverse complement strand
ACATATATATATATATGCATACACGTACCATATAAACGCATATGTATATATATATATACACAAGTACATATATACAAATAGTCTGCATATGTACATGACGAGTACATGCTAGCAGCAAGAGCAACAGTATTGATAGCATGCTAGTGCATAACAACTAACGAAATTGGCTGGACCAGTAAGTAAAGAAACTAAAAGCTGACGCATCAGATAATGTATGACAGAATAACAACAAGACATATGTACAAGCAAGCTAAAACGACAATAACAAACAAGCATCGCGCAAGCATAAAGCTAGACAGGTGCACCAGTGCAGAAATAGACAAACAAAAACATATACGGAACAACGAGAATAAACAAACTAGGCCTTCTATTCAACACGAGAAAAGACAACGACATCAACACGTAAATGACTGACTGACTGCATGAATAACTGAATACATGAAAGAAAGAAAGAAAGAACGAACGAACAAACGAAATAACGACATGTTCACCTAAAGGACGAAAGAGCGAACTAAGGAAAAGACGAGCAACACATTAAATGAGACGGACAGGAATACCGAACTAACGAAACAGCCAAACAGAAACGCATAAACAGCGGAATGGCGGATGGATGGATGGATGGATGGATGGATGGATGGATGGATGGACGGATGGAGGGATGCATGGATGCATGGAGGGATGCATGGATGGATGGATGGAGGGAGGGATGGATGGATGGATGGATGGGTTGATGGATGGAAGGATGAAAACAAAGGTCAAGACAATGCAAATTACAATTGAACTAGTTAGCCAAGGCATGCATGAGTGAATAAACTAACGATTAACACAATGACTCATTGATTCAGTCAATGAGCCAATGCAAGAATGAACGTGCATGGGTGGACGACTGAATGAATGAGTGCATGAACGAACATGAATGAACATATACAGAATACTAGCTAGTAGCAACACTAACCGCAATAACCATCATACCTACAATCAATCAGAGACAAGCACCACCAAGAGCCGGACCCAGGCACGCATGTCGATGACCATGACACCTCTGGATCATGAGGTTTCTCTCGGAACTTCCGGGCGCCGTTGGTGATACAGCTGCTCTTGAAGGGGGCCAGGGGGTCTAGGGAGTTAATGTAAGGGCCTTAATAATTAGAATAGATAATTATGATAAGGAACCTCCCAAAAACTATAGGTAATAATCTTGGCCAGGGCCTTAATAATTAGAATAGATACTTATGATAAGGAACCTCCCAAAAAGTATAGGTAATAATCTAGGCCAGGGCCTTAATAGTTAGAATAAATAATTCTGATAAGGAGCCTCCCAAAAAGTATAGGTAATAATTTAGGCCCCTATATTCGGGGTTTCGGGGCTCGGGGCTTGGTGAAGCCTTTTGCCTGAAACAGGTCGCAAAACATGTCGTGCAAGTTTAGGTTTTTAGGGTTGAGGGTTTAGGGTTTAGGGTTTAGGGTTTAGGGTTTAGGGTTTAGCGGCCCTTTCCGCTCGCAGCAAAAGCTCTGCCAGAACCTGAAACGCGACCTCTGCCATCTCAATATGAGTAGTTGTCAAAATGATGGTCCCTTTTGGGGTACCCTAAATAATAGGTGCCGTACTATAATAAGGACCCAAAAAGGGACCATAATTTTGACAACCACTCATATCGAGACAGACCTTTCCAACATCTGTAGGCCGCTTTTGGGCCACATCGTTGGAGCCCTTCCGACCGGCACATAAGCAGGGCACTTTTGATGATTGCCAGTCCCGTCATGCATGTCTACTGCTGCTTTCATGGCACGCTCTGGTTGATATACTGGTTTGGGGGAGTCTTGAAATGTCGGGGGCGGTAAGACAAAACTGGTTTGCACGCCTTTTGCGACTCACAGCTCCTTGTGGCTGCCGTTCTTGTCGATCTGCATGAAATGTACGGTGTCCGACGAGCCGTCCTGAACGAGGTTGGTGGTCGCCTGTGGGTAGCCGGAGTACCCCTTCTTCCAGGACCACCACTTCTTCTTCCAACTGCCGTAGTAACTCTTCGGTGCTTCCGGCTCTTCTGTGGTTGTTGTTTCCGGTGCTTCCGTGGTCGTGGCAGCCGGCTGGGTGAAAAGGCCCACCTTCACCATGTCGCCGTACGAAGTCAATGCAAGAGGACCGAGCAAACGTCGTGTGCCATGGTAGCGAGCTTTGAAGCTGTGCAAGCACTTGCTGTTGTCCCAGGAAATGAAGCGCTTGGCGATCGCGTCCACCTCCTTAACAACCTTCTGGTCGTCAGCGATGTCCTTGAAGATGAGCTTGCCCAGGCTGCCACCATCAGGGGCCGACTCCAGATAGGCGACTGCGGCTGTTCCCGGAACCTTGCCGTTCACCCAGTGGGTCACGTGATCCGCATGCTCTTGCACATCGCCAGTCTTGCGGGAGACTGGGACGGAAGACTTGGAGGCCTCCAGCTGTGCTGCCTCCTTGCCAGTCATTGCTTCCCGAAGACGCTTCTCCAGCGTTGCATGGCCTGAGACTTCGCGGATGATCTTATTCACCCCAACGGGCTCCAGCACTTCCACTGCGTTGGAGAGTTGTGCCTCCTGCTCTTTCGACCTCAGCTGCGACTTGAGGCGCTGTGCGAGCTCTGGCGCCTCCTGACGCACTCGCTCCGACCCACTCCTCTGCGCCTCGAGGTCTGTGATCACGGCCTTCGCTTCAGTGTCGGATAGGAAGTTGTCGATGACCCTGATGGAAGACAAGCACGTCACGTCCGGACTCGCAAGTGTGTGTGCGAGCAGAAGCGGTGCCAAGAGCCAGGATGCAGCCATGCTGAAGCCGAGAGTGGAGCTTCTCAAAGTCGCTCGAGCCGCAATGACTGTTGCCACAGCCATTTGGATTAGGGCTCCTGGCTTGTAGTCTCCGTGTTAAGATTCTGGTCCGTGGAAATATTCTTCGTAGTGACGTAGTGGCAGTAGTAGCAGAAGCAGGCGTGGCCGTAGTAGTAGTCGTCGTCGAAGAAGTAGTAGCAGCAGCGGTAGTGGTAGTGGTAGTGGTAGTGGTACTGGCTTGTGGTGGTGGTGCTAGGCGTAGTGGTAGTGCTAGTGGCAGTGGTCGTGGTAGTAGTAGCGGTAGTAGTAGTAGTAGTAGTAGTAGTAGTAGTAGGAGTAGCAGTAGCAGTAGCAGTAGCAGTAGCAGGAACAGCAGCAGCAGGAGGAGTATTAGTAGTGGCGGCAGTAGCAGTAGCAGGCGGAGACCTTCCAAACTCGATGGCTCGGCTGTGAAACCAACTAGCAACCCGTTCTCCAAGCGAACCCTGTCTTCCTGGCTTCGGCCTGGACAATCCTGGAATCCGGCTTGAAACCGGTTGCCTGACAACTCCGCAATCCAATAGAAAGAATTGACAGAACTGGGCGTCCTACAATCATCGGGAGAAACCCTTAGTCTTTCGACGACGCCGCGGCCGACGAGAACTGCATGCGCTCCTGACGCAAGACTGAGTCAACATCACTACCACCACCGGGACCAACAGCCACAAACACAACCGCAAACAACGTGATCACCCGGCAACCAGCAACGATAACCACACCGAACGTGATCACCCGGCAACCAGCAACGATAACCACACCGACAACAACAGCAGCAGAGAAAAGGCACGACCCTCAACCACGACCAGCACTAGCGTCACCACCACATATTGAATACATTGCCACTGGCTGGTGTACCACAAACGGGCTATGACGATGACAAGGCCGACCAGCATGAACGCAGCAAGCAAAGCAGCAAAACACAAACATCGGAGCAGCTCCTGCCTCGTCGGTCCTCTGTAGGAAGCCACAGGCCGACATAGCGCCAACTACCGGAAGAGGGCTTAGGGCTTAGGGTTTAGGGTTTAGGGGTAAGATGGTGTCCAATGTGCAACTCTTGATCGCAAGAGAGTCCGATGAGGCTCTCAACAGAGTCTCATGTTCACGTCCATGCTCTTCAGAAAGCGTGGCAACAACTCGGTCACTGGTCTGCAGCAGGGCATCATGTAACTATGTATCGATGCGACTTCTACAGAGTCCGATCTCAAGCTTGCGGCAATAGCAGCGTCTTTGGACCACCGAGGCAATTTCGCAGCACTTTCGCTGCCCGCAAATCAGGGAGAGCGCTAGTCACTGCATGATTCAGAGCTTGGCTCTGATCTCGCAGCTTTGGTCACCTCACCAAAGGCATGTGGGACATGCCTCTCTGCCATGTGCGAAGAACTCCTAAGCTCCAGCCCTCAGTCGGCCGGCACAAGTTCTGCGGCATGGCATCAGCATTTGCTGAACATGAAGGCGCGGAAAAAAGATAGCATCAGATTCAGACTGGCTAAGTGCACCTCGACCAGGGAGCCCTACATTAAATAAAGTTTGCATAGCTCGGCGTTAACGCCAAGCTCTAGAGCTCGATGTCGGTGTCCAGGCTCGGTTGAACTGCGTGTAGGCAGGGCACCTTGAAAAGCACAGGCTTGACACACCAACAGAAAACTTACATGTGGGCTTCTTGTCGTAAGCGGAGTTCTATGAGTTCTATGTAAGGGTTCTCTCCCATTTCTTTACAGACTGTTGGAAGAAGGTTTGCGCACCACCTGCCATGTCACCCGCTCTCCATGCCTGGATTATTGGTCAAGCCTAGAGGAGTAGGCACAAGGAGCCCGGGTCCGTCGGGCCTTAAGGCTTGGATTTGGGCTTGTCAACTGGGATTGATTGCTTGCCTTCAGCGACGGTACAAGAGCATGTGCGATCAAGAAGCAAACCCTCCGAAAGGCACCAGAGCATGTGACATAAAAAGAAACCTCCAAAGGGCCTGGAGCCTTTGCAAACCGCCCGACAGGCACCAGAGCCTTCAAAAGCAGGAGCAAAGCTTTCGACAGGGGCCAGGGCGCTTGAGATAAAGGAGCAAACCGCTGGAAAGGGTTTCACTTTCACAGATTCGCACAGTTGAGAATAAGAAGCGAAAGGCTGGCAAGGGATTGGAAACAACTCTCGAAAGCGCCTGAGAACAAGGCGCGAGCGGTTCGGCAGGGGCAGGAGTGAGAATGAGGAAGAAACCGCTCGAAAGGGGTTAGAGCGTTTGAACGACGAAAGCAAACCGCTCGAAAGGGACTCGAGCAAGTGCGAGAAAAGACTACCGCATGCAAGGGACTAACGCATTTGCGAGAAGAAACAAGCCACTCGAAAGGGACCAGAGCAATTGCCAGAAAAATCAAACCGCTCGAAAGAGACTAAAGCAAGTCTGAGACAAAGTAAACCGCTAGAACGGGGCTAGAGCAATTGCGAAAAACAGCAAACCGCCCGAAAGGGCCTAGAGCACTTGCGAGACAAAGCAAATCGCTCGAAAGGGCCTAAAACAGTTGCGAAAACAAACAAACCGCTCGAAAGGGACTACAGCATTTAATCTGTGAGAAACCGCTCGAAAGGGACTAGAATAGTTGCGAGAAACAGCAGAACGCACGCAAGGGACTAGAGCAAACCGATCGAGAGCGGACTAAAGCAATTGCGAGAAACACCATCCGCTCGAAACAACTAAAGCAATTGCAACAAAAATAGTGGCTCGAAAGGGACTAACGCAACTACAAGAAAACGAAACCCGCTGCAAAGGGACCAAACGAAATGATGAGAAAAAGCAAGCCGCTCGAAAGGGACTCGAGCAATTGCTCGCCCGAAGGGGACTAAAGCATATCGTGCTCAGCTTGACAGGGAGCAGCGCAATTGTGATAAGATAAAAGTGCAGTGTGGGGTGTGCCTCTCGGATCATGTGGCTTTTTGCTGATTTGGGGGCCCAAGCATGTCAAGCAGTCGGGCCATAGCTCGCCCCCCATCTGGGTGGTTGTCAAAATGATGGTCCCTTTTTGGGTCCTTATCATAATACGGCACTTATTATTTAGGGTACCCGAAAAGAGACCCTAAACCCTAAACCCTAAACCCTAAACCCCTAAACCCTAATTTTGACAACCACCCAATCTGGATTTTCGTCGAGACTCTGCGGTCCAGAGCCGCCGCGGGAATCGAAGGGCGGCCGATAGGTATGGCAGGGCCTCTCCGACTGGGTTTAGGGTTTAGGGTTTAGGGTTTAGGGGGACATCTTGCTGGGCTTCACCGCATTTCACAGGTACAGATGTCCACAACTATCTTTAGATGCGGAATTCGATTTACAGCTGATCCCTGCCCCCCTAGTTTTAAACGGGGCCCCGCCTCCCATAGAACTCTGCTGTCGCTTCCGGGGCATTTGCTCCTGTTCTTCCTCCCGCTCCTGCCCTTGTTGTTGTTCCTGCTCTTGCTTCTACTCCTGCTTTTGCTGCTGCTCTGCTCTTTCTCTTACTCCTGAACCCCGTTAATTGGTGATGATATTAGGCGGATGTCCCGGAAAGTGCTTTACTTGGTAATTAGTGGTGTTAAACTTAAGGTGGAAGGTGGTTACGGCTATAAATACTATACTGCGGGCTTGCACCAAGGGGCGTGTGGCGGCCCACGCTTAGAGATCTTCGACGCTGCTCCACAGAGAAGGCGGGCGCCTGCAACCACTCCCAATGTTCTTCACCCTCGCTGCAACAAAAGAGAGGGCGATTGCGCTAGTTGCAGTATACTATCAGCACTAACATCTGCCGCCATTCAGCGCCATTCCCACAGCCACATATTATATCAGTATCACAGTATCACTGTTTATCACTCATCTCTTGACTTTCCTTCGCCTTCCCGAGGTTTCTGCTCACGTCGTACTCGCCAGGACCCGGAGACGGTCGCTCCGGAAACGGAGACCTCGCTCTCTGAGTCTCACAGCCACGAGGTTTTCTGCTCGTGCGAATGGCAACGATCGGGGCTTGATGCTGGGTGCAGGGTTTCGACTTTCACCGAGGCAAACGCGTCCGAAGTGCCTCACAAACGACGTACATCGATGTCCCGTAAGACTAAAGTGAGACGTGAATCTTACGCAAGAGGCCACCCCGGACTACAGATGACGATAGGCATGACAGACTCAAGACAAGATAGCGGTGTCTGCAAGATCGAGGCGTAGCACTCGTCCAAATGCTCGGATGTATTCCCTTCTTACCCGAAAGCAAAAATCACACCCCAGTTCGCGATGAATCCGGCAGCTTCGTTAGCGCATGCCTGAGGCATGTAATGACAAACATCATGCCACGTCCAATTTCACTCACTACCACACGTTCTGCTCGTATGCCTTCATGAAAGCGTCATTGCTCGGAGCAAACAACCCCACCAAACACGGGAGGATGCAACGAACATACGCCAGAAGGTCATCGTGAGTGACCCATCCTTTCCCTTCAAACTACTGGTACGGAGTACGGACATCGGAAGCTGCCTTCTCACAGTATGCGGCTTTGTAGGTGTCTTCGACCGCCTGGCACAATGCTTGAATGGAAGAGCGCTTGTTCAACCAGGGTCACATCATGCTGTTCAAGATGTCGATGCTGCTGCTAGCTGCTGCTGCAAGTTAAGGGAAAGATCCCACGAACATCACGAGCCTCTTTGGGAAACACAGCATAGGATGTGTTGCATTTGGTGTGACGCCAAGTGTGACACCAAAGTGTTGCAAGTGGTTCGCAGGCTGACGTGAAAGCCACTTTCAAACCTGCGTGTGCACTGCGCGCACCTCTGTCCGAAAGCTGGTGATGGTGCAGTGGCCGCACGCACAGGCAAGGAGGTGCTACCTGCAACAAACTACGTCGGCAGTGGAAATTTTCTCCCCCCAGTCCATGCAAGCCTGGAGGTGTTGGAAGTTCAACTTCAAGCCAGGGCTCCTGATCTCTGCACGCTCGGATTCTCCAATCAGACGCATGCCCTTGTCACCACCAGGTCCTGCTTGCGGGCCATTGAATACCTCAAGTGCAGCTCTGAGCTTGGGTGTTCATCCGGATGGCATCCGAAAGGAATGCCCATGTCCAGCAAGAGAGTATGAAACTCCAGGCTTCCATGGAGTATCGAAGCAGTTCCCATCCCCGCTTTGTCCAAATAGGTTGTGCCTATTGCCGGTGTGCGATTCAACCGATGCTGGGCAAAGAAGCAAAACGTGTGCGAGAACCCTCTGTGCATCCTTCCCTGCCCTACTGGTAGAATCAACGAGAATTTTTGCAAACCGTCATTATGTCCCCTTCGAACGTTGCCATTGTCACTGTTTGTAGCCGTCGTTACTCAAGAAGGTCCTCCAATTGCTCCAAGATGCATAGGATGGTAGGGCCTTCCCACATCTCCATCAACGGACCACTGCCCCGGCCCAGGCGTGTCTGGAATATCCTGAAGCTCGGAAGCCTAAACTTAAACTCTCGTTGTATTTTGTCCCAGCTCTGTGAGCCGCTGAGCTAAGCCAGCTCTTCCCTATAGCCGTTGACCAACGCAGAACTCCGAGGAGGTCGTATATTCCAAACTGGTCTCGTGCACTTTGCGTGCCGACTGCGGAAACGAGATCTGGCGCTTCTGACGGACCTGCACAGAGGTGAAGTTGGAGAATTTGCTAACGCAAACTGCGCTTGGAGATGCCCTGCATACAGGCTTTGCGACCAGCTGCGCCTGGGCAGAGTACTGGCCAGGTGCCGCGCTGGACGCAGCCGGGATCTCAGGCCAAAGGTCGCGGATACCTGCCCAGTCCTTGTGGCATGGAGCGCTGCTCGGCAGGCTGTATTTCTGGCAGTGCCCAGGCCAAGTCGCGCGGCCAGCACTGCCGAAGCTCCATACTGGCTTTGTCTTGTGGGGCAGCACCTTCGGAGAGTAGCCTTGCAGAGCCGCTTGGCGAGGCTTGGGAAGGAGGTGACGGGTGGGGGAGGCAGCTTTGAGTCCCTAGAGTGCCAAGACGCACGCGGGCCCAGGCGCCGGCTCCTTCGAGACACGAGCAGTTTTAGTCTCAACTTGGTGTCAGTATATGTCAGTATGTCTCGGAAACCAGAAAAAGCCAGGAGATGCCGGAAGCCATCCTCCCTGCATGCATTCCTGGTTTGGCGTGAAGCGGCCCTTCGACGGGCAGCTCCGAGGCGAATGCCTCGGCATCCACTCTCCGCGTGCATTGGCCTGCAGTGTGGACTGATGCAGAAGGGCGACGCAATCAGCGCATCTTGGTCAAGTTCGCGGGGCAGCATCTGCGACATAGATGCTGATGCGGCGGCCGGCCATCGGATGCTCGCAGATTGTGTAGGAGTGCTGCAACAAAACCCTGACAACTTGCCGTCAGATAGACAGCACATGACAGATCATGACAGTATCGTGGCTGGCATGGTGTCGTCGATCTAATTGCCCAGTCTGGGTGCCTCGCGCAATTGGGTCATGATGCTCCAAACATGAGCCATCAGCTCATTAGCAATTAATGCGAGACCGTGGACAATCATGCCCGCTGTGGATTTTCACTTGTTGTTGTTAACCTGCATCTCGGCACTCGCACATCCAGAAGGGCGTGCTGCTGCGACTTGCGCCAGGTTCTTCAAGACTTTGCTTTCTCCTGGTGCCTGCGCAGCCTATGCAAAGCGACCAGCAACCTTGCGTGGAAAATGCTCGGCGTTGGAGCCGGGATCCCTCCTCAGCGTCGGAGGCTCAGTGCGCTGGAAGACCTCGCCGGTCAAGCGCTGCGTTCCCACTTCATGGCACGCCGACGGCAAAGGCGCCAGGTAAATGCTGCGAGGGCCACGATCACCGCGCACCTAGTCCAAGCCGGAACACAATCTGGGACCTATGCACGTTTCACAGCCCAGCTGTAGACTTCAAGCGTGGCGCCCAACGTACACGGCAAAGTCCCTGTCTCCCAGTAGAACAAGCTCCTGGGAAGCTTGGTCCTTGTCTGCGCATGTATGAGCCATAACGTGACACTGCATGGCAGAAGTGGTGTGCATCGGTGCCATCAAAAAAGAACAACGTCAGAACAGCCGTGATAAGGCAGAGCAGTTTCCGGTGGCAGTCTTAAGAGCCAAGTTTCCAAGTGAAACTGCTGTCGAAACGGGCCCTGACGTCAGGCACTTTCAACCGGCCAGGAAAAACATGCAACTTGTAAGCACCTTTTCATATACCAAGTCGTAAAGGTACACCTTCCTAGACATGCATACTTATATACATAAACATACACAATCACACTAATACCTACCTACCTACATGCATACACACATGACATGCATGCATCGATACATACACATGCAAACATGCATACGTGGATGCACGGCGAAGCATTCGCAGGCTCGTAGACAGGTCGAGGGGTTAGCTTTTACACTGTCGACAGAAAGGCCACAGCAAGCTGAATAGCACAGACATCGATGTCCTGCCTGCTTCGGGTGCAACTGTGCGGAGAGTTCCTCTGGCCGGGCCGCACAAGATCCGAACAGCACATCCAAGTAAAGGGCACGATCACACCATCACCCCTTTCCTGGCGAGGCTCCACGAGCTCGTAGTAGCTGCGTGTCTCACTGGTCGTGAGAGGGAGTTGTACCTGCGCAGTGGCAGGCACAACGGCAGCACAACAAAGCTTGAGAGATGGACCAACGGCAACAAGAGATACAGGAATCCTACAGTATGAAAGGGTATCCGGCCCACAGATTGAAGCCAGCCGCTTTCCTCTCGCTAGCTGTGGTCGCCGTGGCATCCGCAGCAGCGGAGTCACTGACAGCATCGACCGATGTATACCTCGGAGAAGTTGAGCACCTACGACGCCCACGATTCGGGTGTAACCTGTCTATCCCGGTCGATTGACGACCCTGTTCTGGTCGCAGCTCTCCTCACACAACAAAACGTACGGCCAAAGTTGCGGTTGTGACTATTGCAAAAACCGGAAAAAGATCCAATCTGACTCAGTCCAGCGGCTTCGAATATCCCAGTGATCTGGCGAGCTCGAATACTCCAGACTGCTGGAAATGATCGAGCAGAGCCGTCCTCGATTGTGCGAATTTGAGGTGAGCCATAAAGCAATGATCACGCGACTTCTCCCAAGCATTGCGCCGCCGCGGTGTCGGCTCAGAGGTAAATGAAATCCGGTGCGACATCTGCTTACGGCTCGCGCGAGCTGTAGGAATGTCGCTGCAACAGCTGTTGCTTCGTGCAGCCATGAAGCGGATACGAAAGATCCTCCTCAGACGGGTCGGTCGCAGGACAGACTCCCCATGCAGCAAATTGTCTACGCCTATAGAGCGATGCGAGCCTGCTGATGCTGTGTATTCATAGCTGCCTCAGTGCCCCTGCAGATACTCGGCATCCCAGAAAGAACCCAGGTGTCCTTTGCTTCTGTGGAACCACGTGAGCCGAAGAAGTCCTGGGACTTCACCCTGCCGCGGGTTTTGGAAGTCTCCTGACACATGTAGCCACGACCGCCGGTTTTTTCCGCTATTCCCGCTAGAGATCCAATGCGACTTGGCGGTGTGCTCGCTTCGCTCGCGATCCTCCTTGAGCTTGTCCATGGTGGACTGTTCCACCGCACAAGCCAGCTTGCTTGCTGGCACCTCGTGCATGTGCTGCTTCTTAACAGCTTGCCGGTGTTGGAGGGGGGAAACAGATAAATCGATTTAAACAGATAGAAACCCAGCCTCTACACCCAGGAAGTCGAAGATGCGCCTCCTCAGCCGGAGCCGAGCGAAGCCGCAGGACGCTCTCGGACTTGCGGTTAAACTCGCACGCCTGAACTCTGTCTCTGAGCCCTCGGCAACTGCTGCACTGGGTCGGCCTTCATGTCTTCATAGCGAACGAACAGTGCCTCCAGAAAGAAACGCTGAGCAGCACCTACCAAAAGCTGTCGCAAAGCCCTGAGGCCCAAGCTGGGCGTCTCTCAGCCTTGCCGCAGTTTTGCGAGCAGCGGGACACAGCTTCAGCGAACATTCCCAAACCCCTAGAGCCCCTGGCACCCTATATAGTAGGTACCTGGGGGGTTAGGGATTCATCCCTACCAGGTGCGGACAAAGACGCGAAGGTCTTCCACTTCTCGTGGAACTCCCTGCGGGTTTCCAATCCAGGGTGACATGGGTACAAAAATCATATGAGCTCGGTGTGGCTGCCCTTCTGAACTCTTCGGCATGTCTCCCTACTTGCAAACCAACTGTCTATCCGAGGAGCATGTATGCCCGAGCTCTCTCCTGCAACGAGTGGTTTGGCACTGCATCCCTCAAACAAGCACCGGTGTCAATCCGCGCCAGTGCACTGATGCAGCTACATGTGACCGGCATGTGCTCCTGTGGAAAACTGTAGTTCTGCTTTGCCCAGGAGGCCCCGTGCCTGGCACGCAGGACCTGCACGAGCTAGCAACTCCCTACAGCGATAGCTAACCCGCAGAAGTACAACCCATGTTCGACATAGCATAGATTGCTTGGGGAGTAAGCGCAATCGCGAGTCTCAAAACCATGAAGTCCTCCCGAGCGGCGGTGCCACCTACATGCGAAAAGAAAATCAGCCTTCGTCCGGTAGTGGTAGTTAGACCTTCACAGGTCACACACAGAGCCCAGGGCTCTGTTTCAGCATAGACAGCACAGAACCAACAGCATTGAAACCTGAAGCTGAAACGTTGTGCCTGAACACGTCCAAGGGATCTCTGTGCAAGATGATCGCCTGGTCATACCTTCACACAAGCTCACATGCGACTGCGCAATGTCGCCGGCCCTCGGATCGAGTAGACCGAACAAGGCTGTCTCAACATTGTGGCTGCCCCTCCAAATTCTTCTGGGCTGCGTGTGCTCGCAGGGTATGTGAAGAGCCGCCTGGCTGTTCTACTTCTATGAGGATCTGAAGTGCTAACGGCGGGGAAGGAGAGCTGCCATGGCTTGGAGCGGTAAACCTCGAGCCTTCGTATCCTCACTGGCTCTGCTCCGCCTCGGAAAGAAGCGAGGAATCAGAATGAAAGCGAACCTCGTAATTTGTGTCTGAAGCTGTCTTGCCAAGGCCGAATGTCGAGTGCTTTCTGTAGGTCATTCCGCCTCTTGCTCCCCGATCCACTCCCCCACTGTCATTCCCTCTGCCACTTCTCGCCTATCGGCCTCTGGCAATGCACCTCTTGTGTTGCAGCCGAGCAGCGCGCGGATCATTGACTCAAGCGTGCCGGGCGGGAAGACCAGACCTTATTCTGGAAAGCCCTTCATGCACTCTGCGCCAATCCAGGAAGCTTTTTGAGAGACGAGTGGAAGCATTTACAATGGTGGTGGCGACTTGAAGCTGGCACCGACAACGACAAGAGGCTACTGTATGGCTGTGTGGCTGGCAAAATAACACTTCACAACACTGAGAGTTGGCATGCATGAGCATACATCGAAAATTCGAAAGACATGTATTCATGTCATAAACTTGCGAAGATATCCGAGATTAACAGCAAACTGGCAGCAACAATGACATGGTGAAAGCCGAATCTGCGAGACGCCTGGTGGCCTTGAGCTGTGCTGTTGAAAAGACTTCGACCTTGAGCCCCCGGCAGCAGCCTTTGGACTGGATGCGCTCTGCATACTCTTGTCCTGAAATGCGGATATTTGTCTCTGCCGGCGGTCTTGGACAATTTGGCTTTGGGCCGCTTGTCGCATGTTGCAGGGCGGTCCTACAAATTTCGACGCCCGCTCCATCGTCAGCTTGGTGTGGCCAGTGATGGTGAGACGGTCCTCCACCGTAGCATCTGCCCAGCCTTTGCTCCATCGGCGCCACGCGAGTCTTTGCTACACCGCGGATTGGTCCAAGCCGCAGCCGTAGCATATGCTGTGAGTCTTCACGACGAGGCCGTCCTGGGCATGAGGCAGCAAGAAGCTCTCAAACAATGATCAACGTCTTGAAGCTTCAAACCTAAATCGGGATTCTAGGCCTAGGCCTTAGCCGCCAACACCCGCCAACCTTTTCGAATCCTCAAAAGCGGATTGCTTCTTCCCCACGCCCCCCCAGCCGCGAGCCAGAGGGAACAGTGCGGCTCCTGCGTTGTGTTCTCCGGCCCAAGTGAGAGGTCCCCGATTCTACAACGGAGAAGGGGCTGCACATGTTCGGTTGCATACCAGAGTCGGGCAAAATCAACATGTTCCGCTCCAATGAAATGAACCACCTGGAACGACATGGCACATCATACAGTAGAGGTAGTCGACACTGTCCGACATGACTGTTGGAATGGTGCATGTACAAAACGAGGCGAAGCGGCAAAGCACAAGACACATGAGCATAGATGAGACAAGTACAGAACCATGTGCAAATACATAGTTGGCATTTCGTCAACGTCAACCAAGAAGAGCACCACCACAACACCGGGACACCACGAAGAAGCCAGCAGAAAACCACCCAGGAGACCACCGAAAAATGCTTTTCCTAAGCACTGAGGAATGCTTTTCCCCGAGTACAGGCGGATTCGGGAGCGCGGCCAGAAACATTCTTTATCATGCTTTTCCTCAAGTAAAGGCGCGTTTCCGGACGGCGCACTCACGCTTCCTTGCCCTAACTGTCGGGATCCACAAAGGACGTCCCAAATCCTTCCCCACAAGTACTGCGAATCAACGTTTTCGAAGCCCAAAAATGGCTCATAGATTGCATTTGACAATCCTGCCTCCCGGGAACCTGTATGGCACATTATGGCACATCCCATCTGCAATACGCTCTTTCTTGGGCGGGGTGGGTTGCGACTGCAAAGTCGACACTCGCAAGGTTGAGCTTGTGTGGGTGGAAACCCGTATGCTGTTGCTGTTGCTCATGCAGTGAATACGCTCAAGCCCTCAATGTTGTTGCTACTGTCAACCAAGGTATGCTCTCGTGCTGCAGCATCCATTTTCCAGGCGTTGATTCAACCCGGAAGGTCTTATTAGTTGCCCCCTCTCTGCTAATCAGGTGCTTTGTTGATGCTCGTCGGACGAGAAGGATCTTCCCCGACATGCGGTAAGACGTTTGCCTCAGCGAACTAGGCAATCTTCGGTTGTCCAACGGCGTCTGCCGGAAGCCAACTAAGTTCAACATATACCTTGTCGTCCAGAACCCAACACAGGCAGCACCACCACTTCTTCGAAACCTCACATCCAGTATCGTCTTGCCCCAACCGAAAACTCATTCATTCTTTCTGCCGCAGGGCCCAGCCAGGATCTTCGAAGCCACAGGGTAAACCGGATGCACCTAAGTGCAAGGGCAGCTTTACAGAGCTTGCTTTGGTGTAAAGGCCTGGTGTCTGTCTTCCGTTATGCTGCGATGGAAGGGAGCTCCAAAATCACAAGCAGAAAGACATATTCCATGTGAGTGTGTAAGCACGAGTTGCTTCAAAGCTGCGTTCCAGCATGAAGCGCAACCAGGTAGAACCGCCTCGGTCCGGCTGTCGCCGGTCATGGGCAGTTGAGACATCTCAGAATGCGTCGATGCGGCTCTTTAGGCTAGGTTACGCTTGCCCATGCTTGCTCCCAATCTGCGAGGCAACGACTTCTTGGGTGCGAAGCCAGCGCAGTTCGTTTCGCAGGTGAAAAAGAGGCAACGAAAGGCGGTAAAGGACCTTGGAGCACGGCATGTGAAGCTTGCCAAGAGTGCCGCTGGCGCGATGCCATCAGAGAGCGCAAGGCACGGCCGACGCACGAGAGTTGGTGATTAAGTTTCTAGAGTCGGCATGGAACTCTTTGGCCTGCACTGTGATGAAACAACATCTACGGTACATTCTCTGGTTGGGCGGAGCCCCTTGGAGGCGCAAGATTGACCCAGCGATCTTTGGCTATGCCAAGGAAAGAAATACATGCTCTCAAGGACAAGCCTTGGTCAACCCTCGCTGCATTACTAGATCTGAGTTTCCGTCCCGGGCCATCGCACATACAAGGCCAAGGGTCGCTCGGTTTCGGGCTTTCAGGTCAACTTGGTCCAGCCGGCGATAAATTTTCGAGCTTGGAGACGATTTTTTTGGGAACGACGTTGAGCTCTGCAGTGGAAGCAAGAACTGGCGGAGGCACCGAAAACAGCCGCACAGGAACCAAGTCGCTATCAGCATGCTGCACATTGCTGCACCTGGAGACTTCATCGGAGCTGCCGAGGGCGGGGCAGTCGCTGGTGTCGTTTTGCTGTCCAGGGGGCGAATTCCGCAGGAAGGGTGATGGCCGAGCCGTTCGCCCTTGCCCCTTCCAGCAATCACGGCATCACTCTATCTGACGCTTCGACAACTGTTCAATCAACGACATGCAATGGAAGATTCACAGCGTGCTGCGCATGCAAACCCAAAAACCATCCAGCGAACTCAGGCTTTGGTAGCAAGTAGCTCGGCGAGAGGCATGCGGTGGACGTGAGGCATGCGGTGGGCGCGAGGGTGGCGTCGGTCGAGAGGATCGTGGCGGCCGAGACAGCGGGGGCCGCCGGTGGCCTCTTTGCAAGCTTCTGTCCTGACATGCAGAAGCGAGATCGCTAAAGTACGGCAGCTGCAGCACGCAGTTCTTTGGTACATAGTATATACGGATGTATCTGGGCCTTTTGCGGTTGCTGCGGTGGAGCCTGCGAGCAACAATCCGACAGCGTGCTCGCAAACGCACGGCAGCTGCGGCAGCACACAATTCTTCAGCATATGGGCCTGTTGCGGCTGCTGCGGTGGAGCCTGAAAGCAAGAATCCGGCGAGAGGCCATCGATTTTTGTTCTCAGTCCAGCATTGTTGGAAACTGCCCGCCATCAGAGGATGTGGAGATATGTGGTATCACTGTCACTGTCACTGTCACTGCCACTGCTGCTCCTACTACTACTACTACTACTACTACTACTACTACGACGACTACGACGACTACGACGACTACGACGACGACGACGACGACGACTACGACTGCGACGACGACGACGACGACGACTACTACAACTACTCCTCCTACTGCTACGGCTAAGGCTACTGCTACGGCTACTCCTACTCCTACTACTACGGCTGCTACTGCTAGTGCCAATACTAGTACTAACACTAATAACACTAATACTGCTGCTACCGCTACGACTACTACTGCTGCTACTGCTCCTGCTCCTGCTTGCTACCCTTACTATCCTACTACTCCTGCGACGAGAACGACGACGACTATACCTCCACTTCTACCAGTACTACCTACTACACGTACTACTCATTACTCACTCCTCACTAATTACGTACCACAGTTACGACTACTACGACGACTACGACGACGACGACTACTACTACCATAATAATAATCATAATCATACTACTCCTGCCCCTGCCCGTGCCATTGCTACTGCTACTGCGGCTCCTACTACTACTTACTACTACTTACTGCTACTACTATTACTACTACTGCTACTACTACTAGTGCTACTGCTACTGCTACTGCAACTGATAATAAGCTGTTCAAGTACTGCCTGAGAGGCGGCCACGAAAACTGGAGTGCATGAGGGAAGCAAGGAAACTGGTCTGCTCTATGGATCGTAGCTACATCAGCTCCGCTCACACCTAGCCGGCCTTAGCTGCAGCTTTGGCAGCATCAGCATGTTTGTGGCCTTGCTTCCCAAGTGCAGCAAGCAAGGCCAAGGCACATGGACGCTAAGCCATCGCAGGGCGACCGAAGGTGGAACTGATTATCAACCCTGCAGGAGTCTAAGCTCTTCAGATCAGAGTAAAGGTACGTTGCCGGACAGGGCCAGGATGGAACCCGGGGCGAGGATGGCCAGGATGGCTCGCTCTCTTCGAAGCCTGATCCTGGGCAGATCTGTCCAAACAGTAGGTCAGACTTATGCCCTCCATTCATATGACAGACCTGCGCTTGGAGCTCGTGCTTACTCGGCAGCTGCCGCTGAGGTGGGCTCGCATCCGGCATTGCGGCGGTCTGCTACGTTTCTGGCATCGGGTTGTGAGGGCTGGTCATGGCTGCTCATCCCGAAGAAGGCTGCATGGCGCTGCTGGCGGATTTAAGCTGGCGCCCTTAAGGTTCTGGGCTTCCTTGACTTCTGCTTTCGGGCTGCATTTTGACATGCCGCTCCAAGCGCAACATGACAGGTCGGCTGGGCGAGGATTCAGCGAGCTTGCTCTTTGTCGCTGCAGGTCCGGAGGAACCAACAATGGTTTCGAAATTGTTCATGCCATGGCGTCTGCCTCAGAGAAGTACAGCAGTATAGCTTCCAAATCAAGCACTGCCGGCCTTGCACGAACGCGGCAGTCCTGCCGAAGAAGCAGCAACAGCACAGGGATGATGCATGGATTCCAAACACCTTTCGACTGCGCGTCCCAACTACCGGGAGGAGGACGTACGAACCAGACGCACCAAACATTCGTCGTGTAGCAATCAACTCATGCACGGTACAGTATGGAAAAGGTGTCTTGCTTCGATGGGCCCATGCACTCTTGGTGCTGCTTCTGGTCTGGTGCTCTCATTTTCCTCTTGGCGTGCGCTCGGTGCTCTCCTGGCCTTGCCTTTATTTGCATGCCATCTCCGAGCTCGGATATCTGCATTGGAATCCAAGCCTATAACGAGCTGCCGCGGAGCATGTGAACATCTGTGAAGGTTCTTGCGGCCGGCGAAGGCATACAGCTACAACCGGAATTACGCATACGGAGAACAATAGCCACCAAGAGCAGTCACACGATCAGTGGGTGGTGCTAGAGCTCACGCGTTCGCATGATCACGCTTGAGTCCCGAGCAGTTTTGCCCAGGCATATGAACAAAGCTCCGCAATTTGCGGCCGCTTGCGACATCGACATAAACTATCACGAACTTGGAGCCAATCTACTCAATCTCAGCAGAGCCCATCAGGCACCAGATTCTACATGAAGACTTGTCTCGGTGTTGCAGAGGGATGCAACGGTAGCGCTCTCCTCGGCCTGGAACGGCACGCTCAAACATGATTCGAACAACTAACTAACAGAACAAAACAGGTCATACCGATATGATTTTCCCAGGCAACATGCTGTATTCTGCCCCTGCCTCACCGTGAAAACAGGGGAACCGCCACCCTTGCCTGAGCGAACGGCTGTCCGAGGGGCTCAACTTCGAAACTAATGATTTCTGAAGCAGTGCTGCTGTAGTAGTAGCGGCAGTAGCAGTGGCAGTAGCAGCAGAAGCAGCACATCAGCAGTAGTAGTAGTAGTAGTAGTACTACTACTACTACTACTACTACTAGTAGTAGTAGTAGTAATAGTAGCAGCAGCAGCAGCAGTAGCAGCAGTAGGAGTAGCAGTAGCAGTAGGAACTGCAGTGGCGGCGCACTGGCAGCAGCAGCAAAGCAGGCAGTTTTGACATAGGTGGCTTTCTATATATATATATATATATACCTGCTAAACCCTAAAGCCTTGAATA
>CAJNDV010032673.1:0-10836 GCA_905221635.1 Symbiodinium sp. CCMP2456 | reverse complement strand
GTAGTAGTAGCAGTAGTACTAGTAGTTCGTACGACCATCGAAGGCTACCGGGCGCGGCATCTGCAATCGGCTCACACAAATGCTTCCTCTGACTCAGTCCAATCTACGCATTTATTTGCGGCGGTCCTGAACAGCCGAGACTGTTTGAAACCGTGGGTCGTTCCAGAATACTTCCTAGACTAACAGGGTTTTGACTGTGATCCATCTTTGTATTGACGGCTGCGCCGTTACCCCCCGTAAACCCCAAACCCACAACCCTGAACCCTAAACCCTAAACCCCAAACCCTAAACCCGACATCCTGTAACATGAGCCGATCGTTTTTCGGCCTGCGTTGAAGCTGGGAGCCGATGATGGCAGCCATACAGGCATCCGCGGGCTGAAGACCTCGTGGGCTCTATGAGGCTACTGTAGGGATCTAGGGTCTAGGCGACTGTTAACTAACCTAAGGGGATTTCGAAAGGATTCAAGAAGGTCAACTCAAGGGCTTTGCAAGGGCTCTATCAGACCACCAAGAGTCAAGAGGTTCGTGAAAGATAAGGGTTCTGTAAGATCTTGAAAGGGCTTCATCAGGTTATTATGAGGGTCATGGTGTTCCTACACACGATCTATAAGACTACCAGTAGTTAGTAAGAGGTTCTTGAAGGGTTCAAACAGGTTATTATCAGGGTCTGCTCAGAAGGAACATATAAGATTATCACAGGGATCTTGGTGAAGAGGCCTTATGTGTCTGTAATATAGAGGCCTTAATAATTAGACTAGGGTTTTGGGCCCATTATACGATAGTTATAATAAGGAACCTGCAAAATCGCATATGTAATTATTAAGGCCCCTATATTCGTCATGAGTCCTGGCGTCTTCTACCAATCGCGCTGCGCTGCCTACCCTGGGCCTCTGCGTGGTTCAAGAAGGGAAGAAGTGGCGGTGTATCTCTTCCCATAGGCCCTAAAGTAGTTCCTTTTGGGGGTTACCTTATAGGATTCTATTTATGAACCCCAAACAGGAACTACTTTAGGGCCTATGGGTGGTAATAAGACTACTGTCCGTGGGCTATGAGTACATCATCTTGATTCGCGGGGTCAGGTAGCAGCTTATAGCTCAAAAACATCAGTACGGGGCATTCTCATGACGATCGTATTGCGACTCGCTTCATTTTGAAGCACTACCCTTCTGAACTGAACAACAGCATGACTGTGAAGCTTAGCCCTAAACCCTGAACCTAGTCCCAAGTGTTTTCAACCATTCCGAAGTCCACGGCCGCGAAACCCTGGTGCCTGAGGCCACACAATGACCCCCAAGGATCCTTTTAGGGTTTCTTAACGGCTCGGGGTTCCTGTTCGGGGTCCTCCGATCGTTTTTTCTTAGGATGCGTCGGGTTCCATCGGCGTTGTTGGGTGCTTTTTTTCTGGTGAAGCCTTCAGGTAGAAGGAGAGAGGCAAGTGACGCCGGGGAACTGCCGCCAAAACCTGGCACGAGAAGAACTTGTCATTTAGGGCTTCGGGCTTGTAATGCATCTCAGAAGAATTTTTTCGACTCTTCGGCTGTGGGCCTGGCACAAGGTTAAGGTTTAGGGTTTAGGGTTTAGGGTTTGGGGTTTAGGGTTTAGGGTTTCGGGTTCAGGGTTTAGGGTTTGGGGTTTAGTTTGCTTGAGCACAGCATGTAAGCAAAACCACATCAGGTCGCGTGTGTTTGACACCGCCTCTGTGGGTCCGTCACTTCCAGGTTTCGTTGTCTCGTGGACATATGGGTAGTTCTCTGAATTAGGGTTTAGGGTTTGGGGTTTAGGGTCGCTTTGTGGGGTCCCCAATATAGTACGGCACCCTTATAAAAAGGACCCCAAAAGGGACCCTAAATTAGAGAACTACCGATATCAGTCTGAGAAACTAGCGCAAGTCAATTGACCATTGTGTTCCTGTGACAATCGTCTATCACACATACATATAGGTACAGTACAGTATCTGATCGTGTTATCCATCTCTAGGAGCACTAAGAAATTGCATACGTCTTGCACTACCGCTTTCCTACATCCTTCGGCCACCTCGGCTGCAGCCACTACAGCACTACTGGCTGCTCTAGAACCCCGTTGCCGTGCAACTAGGTTTAGGGTTTAGGGTGTAGGGTGTAGGGATACCAAGCTGTAATCTTCACTCACCCAGTTCTCGAGCCCGCAAGTTCCCGCAAGTGATCACGAGTTGCTTGAGTCTAGCATTTGTGGCGCCGCGCTGTGCAGTAGAAAAGTGTCGGGTCAGGTACGCCCACCTTGCCGGAGACGATATGGCTTTGGTGAAAGACTGAATCGTGCAACTCGCAGACCTCAACATGCAACGAAATCAGACTGAAAAGGAGTCTCGGATCTGTATGGAAGATTGTTTGTTGGTGAGAATAACAATCCTGCTGGAAGGAGCCATCTGTATTGCGCGCTCTGATGCAGGTGGTGTCTTTGCACAAAAGGTCTCAGTACTTAGGATTGGTCCCTTGTCTATCTTCAACCGCCATCTGGGCTGGCGGCATCACCTTTGACAATGACATCGGTATCCAAGTACACGATCCTTCAACGGGCAGGGACATGCAATCAGTCGGTGGCAACGTGAAACAACCGGCAAACGATGACACTTGCGGGAAACTGCATGGCGACCTCACTCTACTTAGTCTTTGGAACCGACGAGCGGTTGCTCGGCATCCCTTACGCGCAGGGTCAGGGCAGTTCTCGTCAACCAGCACCATACGTGCTCTTAGACCTTAATCGCTGCAAGCCTTGCAGGACACCCAAAATCCCAAACCCGAAGCCCAAGCCCAAGCCCGTCAACAGCCTCTGCGCATAGGGGATCCACTTCCCCAGGTGAAATCGCACGAAGTTATGTGGCGCATTGAGGTCGCCAGCCTACAGAGGACTTACCGCGAGTTCATTTATGGCCTCAATAATGTGAGCAGGGTTCTACAAGGCCCAGCGTTTTACGTGTGTGTATGTATGTATGTATGTACGTATGTATGCATGCATGCATGCATGTATGTGTGTAGGTGTGTGTGTGTGTGTACGTATGTGTGTGTGTATATGTATATATATATATATATATACACAGACACACGCATGAAGGGCACTAATCAACAGCAAGAGGGCTTTCGGGGATATTATTGCACCTGTCTGTAGAAAAAATATATGTATATCTACATAAAGAGAGAGGTACATGCATGTGTACATGAAAGATCTATAGGTGGATACATAGATGTGATACAAAAACTCAATAACTGTTTGACAGATAGGCAGATAGGTTCGAGAAATAGGTAGATACGTAGATAGGTACGTAGCTCGAAAGATCGATAGATAGATAGATAGATAGATAGATAGATAGATAGATAGATAGACAAATAGAAAGATAGATAGATTTGTAGTTAGATAGATAGATGGATAGATAGATAGGTAGATAGATAGACAGATAAACAGATAGATAGACAGACAGATAGACAGACAGATAGATAGATCGATGGGTAGACAAATAAATACGATAGATAGATTCGAGAGATAGATTCGATAGATAGTTCGATGGATAGGTCGATAGCTACGTATGATAGGTACATAGATAGACAGATAGGGACTACAAAACGACACTTTTACTAAGTAATCTTCCCCTGTAATACGAGGGTGTGAATCATGCGGAGCACACGGCTTGGATTTACCACACACGCATGTCAAGATCGGAATCTGGAAGAAGACAGGAGACCATGCAGGACTCCAACGCGGTACACACGCCGCCACAGACGAGCTTATAATACATCATATTGATATGTATCGACCCCCGCAAGGTCGATGAAATGCACAGCCCGCGTTCCGAAATGAACCACGACTCAAATGAAACGACATGCCAGGCTTGTGGATCCCCCTATCTTTTGAAAAGCAAAAGCGAAGCCCAACACACAAATCCTACTAATCCCTCCTGCAATCTGCTGCCTCAGCCTCGAGTCTGCGACTACTAGGGTTTAGGGTTTAGGGTTTAGGGTTTAGAGCATGACTACAACAAGAAATACGTTAAGCGCAGTGACTTTAATGGTGAACGCAACAGTTCAAAAGTAGCCATAATCGCAACAAGCCACATGCCAACCATAATGGTAACAACAGTAATGCTAATCAGAACCATAACAGGAAACCGAACAATAACACTCACAAGAAGTGCATAAATAGTCAAAGTGGCCGCAACCAGAGCAATGAAAACAATAACAATAGCCATAATAAAGATAACACCAGAAGATAACCGAAATAATCAACATAATGGCAGCCGCCACAAATAGTACTGCTTGGAGGTTCATGGGTAACGGGTAGTTATAAGTGGGGTTATAAGTATGGTAACTGTAATTCTAACCCATATTAGAAGACTTATAACCCCATTTCTAACTATCCATGAACCTCCAAGTAAACCCTACACCCTGAACCCTAAACCCTAAACCCTATTTCTACCTAACGGCCCGGGTTTTCTAGGGCTCCGAGCTCGGGTTTGGGGTTCCGGTTTAGGGCTTAGGGCTTAGGGGGTTTAGGGTTTACGGTAATGACAGCAGTCACAAATAATACTAAGTATATCAACCCTAAGCCCTGAACCGACAGTAGCAGCAGCTGCTCCCCGCTTCGAACTTCGAGCCACTCCCGCCACCCCGGGAGATTGAGAAGGTAAACCGCCAGCTTGGGTCTTGTGGCTTTGGGCTTAGGGGTTAGGATGTTCTTGTTGAGGGCTCTTTGGGTTTTGGAGTTTATTTTTATTGTTTTGTGTGAGAGCTCTTTGGGTTTGGGAGTTTATTTTTCTTGCTTTTTGTGAGAGCTCTTTGGGTTTAGGGGTGTTTAGGGCTTTGGGTTCAGAGCTTCGTCTTCTCGGTTTCGGGCTTAGGGGTACAGGAAAGGTTTAGGGTTTAGGGCTTAGGGTTAGGGTTGAACGTGCAATTTACAGTTTGGTGTCGAGCGAAACTTTGTGCCGGTTCTATGGAACGATCCCTGCCTGGCGCTTGCTTGAAGGACGCTCGGACTCAGTAACTAGGGATATAGATGAGGTAGCTGTAGGTATACATACTTATCACCCCAAGTAAGGTACTTATAGCCTTACTTACTATGTCCCATGATCCTCCAATAACCTTAAACCCTAAAACCCTAAGAAGGGTCTTTGAGTCTCGGGCTTTGAGGGTTAGGGTTTAGGGTTTAGGGTTTAGGGTTTAGGGGTTTAGGGTTTAGGGTTTAGGGTTTAGGGTTTAGGGCTTGTGGACTGGGTCTTTTACACCCCCGTCAGAAGAACTTATTGGTCAAGCCCGTCGGCTTAGGTAGGGGCACGAACAACAAGCAAACTAGGGTTTGGGGGTGTAACATAGTAATGTTATAACAAGGAGCCCTGAGGCATGCGATTGGTGATTATTCAGGCGTCCGTATTACGCAATTCCCGAGTTCAGGACAGCGGAACCTGCTGGAACCGATTGCCGATGGGTTTATTGCCTTTTCCGATGGCTTCGAATGGTTACAATATAGACAAAGGTCTAGATCATCCCAGTACCGTGGGTGAACTCCAACTCACCCGGCCTCCACTGTCACGCCCGCATCGACGGCCATCTCGTCCGAGAGCACCTGCCAATGGGGGTGGGGACGTAAATGATTCGACAGATCCTAAACCCTAAACCCTAAACCCTAACCCTAAACCCTAAACCCTAAACCCTAAAACCCAAAGGGCCTGTGCCAGAGAACCCTAAACAGGATCCAGTGGCTACCACGGCATCTAAACCCTCTCCCCGTCGACGTGCGCTTCTGGCCGCTCGGTGTTCAACACTTGCCGCACTTTGGCGGACATCAGTTCCCCTAAACCCTAAATCCCCAACCCTAAACCCCCTAAACCCTAAACCCTGAATCCCCAACCCTAAACCCCTAAACCCTAAACCGACTAGAAGAGAGCCTCTGGCTTGTTGTGAGGGCTGGCATGCAAGTCTTGAGTCTGGATATTCACTAGTACATCGTAGTTTCGACAACGCGTGTAGGGTTTAGGGTTTGGGGTTTAGGGTTTAGGGTTTAGACTCAGGTTTGATGCTTGAGGAATCATGGCTATGAATTTCAGCATAGAGGTTTCGGGAGCTAGAGAACCCTTATTAATTTGCAGCCGAACGGCTTCAGTCAACGATGCAACTAGTAAGCTCAGCAGCCACCACAGCACCCCTTCCAAGCTTTGCCAGCCCCTACCTTACTGTCTGGCTTTGAAACCATTTTCTCAAGCACCCTGAACCCTAAACCCCTAAACCTGTACCCAAAACCCCAAAACCCTAAACCCCTAAACCCTAGACCCTAATTAAACCTTAAGGCCTTTCTTCAATCTTTTCTTGGCTGACTTCTGAACCCCTCCAAAAAAGTTAAACTGTTAGTCTTCTTGTTATAGTTCATATAGAAACCCCAAAAGTTAAAGTCCCTAAACCCTAAACCCTAAGAGCCAACCAGAAGAACACCATTTTTGTTGCGCCTCAGACTCTGTGAAGATGTGGATTCTCACTGCCACGCCTGAGGAGAGCTCGGAGAGGCGGCTTGGGTGAGCGAGCCGAAGCCGGCCCGCTTCCTTTTTAGGGCTTAGTATTTCGGGTTTAGGGTGTAGGGGTTTAGGGGTTTAGGGGTTTAGGGTTTAGGGTTTAGGGTTTAGGGTGTAGGGGTTTAGGGTTTAGGGTTTAGGGCTTACGGCTCAGTATTTGGAGTTCAGGGTTCTCTTGCGACAAGACTGTGGAGCTCTAAACCCTAAACCCTAAATGTGCAAGCCCGCCCGTAGAAGGCTTCCCTCCCATCCCACGCCGTAAAGAAGGCGGCCGAACCCGTCCCTCTAAGGCAGGGCCAGGAGACGCCAGGGTTCAGAAGTTTAGGGTTTTCGGCATAACGCCCGAAACCCTTAACTAACTCCGTTTTAATCCCTATTGAACATGTGGTAAAAGTCCCTCAGCCCTTTGTCATCCTAAACCTCCAAGATTCTCGGATCTTAAGCACTGTGCAAACCCATAAGACTTCCTAAAACCCTTTACCAAACACTTAAGATTGCATATACACCCTCGTAACCCCTACATAAACCCCAAACCCCTATAAACCCTAAACCCCTATAAACCCTAAACCCTAAACCCTTAGAAACCCCAAACCCTTATGAACCCCAAACCCCCTATAAACCCCAAACCCCTATAAACCCTAAACCCTTAGAAACCCCTAACCCTTAGAAACCCTAAACCGAACCCAGAACTCTTCCCCCTGATAAGGTAAGGAAGATCTTTCCGGTGAGATCTCTACAGTAGACACGTATAGAAACCGTAAGCCATCACATGAAACCCTACAGTTTAGGGTTTAGGGTTTTTGGTTTAGGGGTTTATGGTTTAGGGTTTAGGGTCTAGGGTTTAAGGTTTAGGGTTTTAGGGTTTAGGGTTTAGTTTAGGGCCTAAACCGTAAACCCAAAGTCCCAAACACAAAGCAAGCCCTCCAAGAGCGTTAAAGCTGGATGGGAACCCCGGAAGAAACCTTAGCAAGATAGGCCCACCTCCGATAAAGAGCCCGTCCGGGTCGGCTTCATCCTGCGCTGAACTACCTGAACCCTTTTAAATCAAATCCTGGGGTCGGAGGATCACCATTCGCTCACAGTCCCCAAAAGCCAAAGTATAGCAGACCCCCAAAAAAAAACCTACTCGAATTCTTGGACTCCCTACTACTATGGTTTCCTTCTATGCCTTTAAGAAGGGTAAGCTGGGGTTGTTTAATATAGGGTATATTATACTATAAGCATCATAAGGAGCCCCCAAAAAGAGTACAGGTAATTATTAAGGCCCCTATAGTAACCTCGATGCCTGTCAGGGGGCCGAGGTCAGGGTGTACGGATTCTTGTTAGCGTTTGGGGACAGTCGGACGAGAGGACTTCAACATGTTGGGGTGCTGCGGCTTCGGGTTTAGGGGTTTAGGGTTTAAGGTTTAGGGTTTAGGGCTTTGGGTTTAGAGTTTAGGGTTTCGGGTTTAGGCGTAGGTTCTTGAGGGTTTTCAGGATTCTTAGGTGTAGGGGCTTTAGGGTATAGCTTTTGGGTTTAAGACTTTACGGTTTGCTGTTTTTGGCTTTTGCAGGGTTTCGCGCGTAGGGTGTGCGACTGCTGGGTTGTTTGGTAGGGGTATGTAGCATCCGTATAGGCCAAGCCAGAGGGTAGAAGAAGATCTAGCAAGTGGGTTTAGGGTTTTTTTTGGGGGGGTCAGGCGCCTACACCCTATTACAGCGGAGGCTGCGGATAAGCGCTGTCATGCGGCTTAAGGTTTAGGGTTGTGCGGCTTAAGGTTTGGGGTTGTTTTTTTCAATCAGTGAGTTACAACCAGAACATTCCACTCAGAACCCGAAGAAAGAGCTGGTACCACAAAGCTTCTTCGAAGCAATGGCAACCTTCAAGTCGAAATCCCGAGACCGAAAACCCTGAACCCCAAAAACCATCTAGGGTTTACGGTTTAGAGCTTAGAGGGTTTAGCGTTTATAGGGTTTAGGGTTTAGGGCTTCTAGGGTTTAGGGTTTAGGGCAGAAAACATTTCAAACTCCACCACCCCTCTCTCACGCAACCCCGGGATTCCCCAACCCCCGAAGATTCCGAAAGAGATCGATCCCGTCCCTGATCCCCATGATTGATACGATATAGATATAAAACAGCGGGGATACTATCTGGTATAGAACTTACTTTTGAGATGAAAGAGTGTAGACACAATTCACCGAACCCGAACCCGGGGACTCCAAAACAATTAAATTCTTTATAGTAGGTGTCCTTGATCAGGGGCCCTGGCTAAGGGACAGTGGAGTCTCTGAAATCCGAAACCACTCAAACGCTAAAGCCTAAGCCCTAAAACCCCAAACATGAAAACCGTGCACCCTAAACACTAAGCCCGTAAACTAAACCCCTAAACCCCGGAACCCTAAACCCTAAACCCCTGAACACCTGAACCCCCACACCTCTGAACCATAAACCCCTGAACCCTCAAGCCCCAAGCCCCTGAACCCCAAACCCCTGAACCCCAAACCCCTAAACCCTATCAGCCCTAAGGAGGAGGTGGAGTCTTGCAACAAAAGCCTCCTCGGGTCCTCGGCGAGGCGATCCCGGAAGCTGCAACCCAGGGCCTGGGAGGTTTTGGGGCTTCCGGGAGTCAAACAATTTCAGAAAGGGGGGGGGGGTTAAGGTTTAGGGTTTAGGGTTTTGGGTTTTAGAGTTTAGGGTTTAGGGCTTTAGGGCTTTAGGGTTTTGGGCTTTAGGGGTTTGGGGTCTTGGGGTCTTGGGGTTTGGAGTTTCGGGTTTAGGGCTTAGGGGTTTAGAGTTTAGGGTTTAGGGTTTGGGCTTGCGGGGTTTGGGGGGAGTCCGAGGTTCTTTTTGTCGGGGTTTTGGGGGTTTTGGTTCAGGGACTTAGGGTTTAGGGTCTTGGGTTCAGGGACTTAGGGTGTTTAGGGCTTGAGTTTCGGGGTGTACGGGTGCGACCTCTCCTGGTTTTCATCTGGGGCTCAGCTGTTCAGCACAGTTCAGGATCCTAGTAGTAGTCAGGGTTCAATACTTGGGTCCTGTGCCTTTGGAGCCTGAAACTGCCATATAAAGACTTTGCGCAGTCTTACAGAAATGTCAGGAGATTGTAGACCGCCTTACTTGCAGGTTCATGGCTAGTTATGAGTGGGGTGATAAGTAGGGTAGTTACAATTATAACCCATATTCGGGGACTTATAGCCCGACTTATAACTACCCATGGAACTCCAAGTAAGACATTTTGAGACAACTACTTTTAAAGTGTACTGAGGCTCACTCACTCAGACCATTCACTTACAGCTGCGGTGTTTACAGAGAAGGGTCCTCGGCTCAGGAAACAAGCACGGTACGAGAGTTTGGGGTTTAGGGGCTGTCAAATGACACCACGAAACCTGCAAAAGTCTTAGGGTTTAGGGTTTAGGGTTTAGGGGTTTAGGGTTTAGGGTTCAGGGTTTTGCCTGAACCCTAAACCCTAGACACTGGAGAGCCGGAGAAGCCCCCTGTGCAGCCCTGAGCAGCTCCGGTTTGGGGTGTAATGTAGGGGCCTTAACATTTTGAATAGGGCTTTGGGGGGTTCCATATCTAATGGTGGTATAATATACCCCAAACCCTATTTTGATCAATAAGGCCCTCATATTAGGCCGGTTTAGGGTTTGGCTGCGCAGTTCCGGGTTTCGGAAACTGGGGCGACAGTTGAAAACCCGTCCAGCTTCTAGTACGTGCATCATAGAGTATCATGTAGTATCATAGAGTATTGGCATTATAGATCATACCCAAAACTTACCAAATACCCCGAGCCCGAACCGGAATCCCTAAGTGAAGCGTTGAGGCCGTCATCCTCACAGCCAAAGCCCAGCAACCAACAAAACCCTAATTAACCCTAAACCCCTAAACCCCTGAACCCCTAAACCCAAAACCCAAACCCCCTTAACACTGAACCCTAAACCCTTAACCCCTAAACCCTCTCCTTCATATAAATATTTAAACCCTATTGGATTTCGTGGGCATTGAAAATTTCGGGCTCGTTTTTTTCAAATGCCCACGAAGCCCGGCCCGTTTTTTTCAAATGCCCACGAAGCCCGGCCCGTTTTTTTTCAAATGCCCACGAAGCCTCGCCCGTTGTTTTCAAATGCCCACGAACGGCCCGTTTTTTTCAAATGCCCACGAAGCCCGGCCCTTTTTTTCAAATGCCCACGAAGCCTCGCCCGTTTTTTTCAAATGCCCACGAAGCCCGGCCCGTTTTTTTCAAATGCCCACGAAGCCCGGCCCGTTTTTTTCAAATGCCCACGAAGCCTCGCCCGTTTTTTTCAAATGCCCACGAAGCCCGGCCCGTT
>CAJNDV010032672.1:0-13819 GCA_905221635.1 Symbiodinium sp. CCMP2456 | reverse complement strand
CGCAACAGAGACTTGCAGTCCACGGGTAGTACTTCAGCACAACCACTTCACTACAGCTCAGGTAAGTTATGCCCTACCATGCATGACCTACTGGAACCCACTTCCTGGATCTGAAGCATATAGGGTCGCTACAAGTAGATGTGGCACGTTCACGGCACAAACGACACGGCCTGCACCATCTCAAACCAAGCAACAAGCATCAGCAGTGGCCCAGCCGTTGCCAGCAGGAAAGCCTTGTGCCCAACTACAGCTGCTGAGATGCCGCTGATGGGGGATGGTCCGAGCCAGCCCACTTTGATGCCCCACATGCGTTCACTTTTCAAATCGAGTACAGGAAACGTGTCGCTGTGGTCAACCGCTCCATTACTTGTCCATCCCAGCAACTGACTTCCAACTTGTACAAATCGGGTCCGGTTCACCCGCCAACCAAACGCAGAAGGATAGATACGGTAGAAAGGAGATGGACAGGACGTCAGGTCAGTCGTAGAAACAAGACCCCCATCTTGGCCGAAGCGCCACGACGCATTACAAGATGGGGCCTCGCAGAAGCACAGTCGATGACTGCTGCCAGCTGTGTCCGGGGCCACTGGCAGGTCAAAGTGGGCCAAGTCGAAACCTGCTGACAATTTGTTCGGGTTCTGCGCGCGCTCTTGCCAACTTGTTGGCCAGTCTTTTCGATCAGGGTCACCGCACTTTGATGAGCTGAGTATGACCACGGCTCGGTCCTCCTTGGAGAGCTCCTCCCCCCGGATGCTGGCACGAACCCCAACTATTCCAGGAACTAGCTTTCCATCCTTCTGAGAGAAACCGCAGAGGTTGCAAGAAGCTTGGATGGACCGCAGCGTCCCTGGCCCGATCTGCGGATGGGGGTTGTGCAAAGGCAAGGCTGACGTTAAGTTTCGCAGCTTGTTTGTGCGCGTAGCGTTGAAGAGGCTGAACAGGCTGTCAACACCAGCTGGATGGGAGAAAGGCGGAAACATATCCAAGTAAGGCGCGGACAGTGGCAGATTGTGCGGCTTTTGAACATAGTACACGGGATCAATGCTGACACCGTACATGGAAAGATTGTGGACTTGCCTTGCCACACCAAGCCGCTGGGATCCATTCCAGTTGAATATCTTTTCCTCCACCGACATGATCCAATCCGCAAACTTCTTCTTCTGAGAAGAAAGCAATTCTGTGTACTCAGTCTGGTTGGCAGAGTGCTGCAGGAAGTTCAAGACGATGCTCAGGTGGGGATAGAGGTGAATGCCAAAGGAACGTCGAAGCTCTGTCAACATGAACTCCCTGTCAGCTGTGCCACGCTGCCACGCTGCATTCATGACCCAGACAATGGTGTCGACATGGCCATGTCCAGCCTCCAGGACGTCATGCATCGTCCGCTTCCACAGATCATCATCTGTGCCCTGACCTCGCGTGTCGCCCCGGCCCGGAGTGTCAATCCACTCGACCTCAGGAAGTATCTTGCCGTCACCGAAAGCCCGCCCACTCACCCGTATCACCTCAGTGGTGTTGGACTCAGTGCCTCTGCTGGGCGTGCATTTCGCGAGGTCGCCGGTCATCCACCGGCAAAGCTCTGACTTGCCGGTACCTGTAAGCCCCACAGCCAGGAAGGTCAAGCGCTCCTGCACCACGTCGTTGGTTGTGTCCTGTTGCTCGTGGTAAGCCTGCCACAGCAGCTCATCGCGCTTCTTCAAAGCTCTCTGAAGCTTCTGTCGCACTTCCTCTGCCCGACCGGGCTCCAACTCCTGCAGGCTGTCCAGCTCAGCTTCCAGAAGTGACGTCTCCAGGACAAGTTGTCCCAGCCGCTCTCGGAGGGTCACTACAGACACGCTCACAGTGTAGATGCTGCTGAGATCTTGGGAACTCCTGGGATCTTTGGGCAGCAGCTTTAGCTGCAGGGTCAAGTTGGAATAGTCAGCCACGTCCGTCTCAGCAACTAGTACATCTTGCGGCTGCAGGTGCACGGACTCCGTGTCGTCTTTGCAAATCTGCACCTTGGGCCGGGCCGGAAAGCCGAAACCGCCCAGGTAACGTACTATATAGGGTACTAGAGCCCCCAGGGCCCTATAGCAGGCACCTGGAGGCTTAGGGAGAGCTTGAAGAACATAGGGATCAAGTTGTAGGCGGGTGCGAGGAAATGTGTTGGGTCTTGACTGTGTGTCTGATGTTGAGGATGTTTCAAAATTGCAGCCTGGCTTCTGCATTGCACGAAGTCGCTGAGTACTCCAGCTTCATGTGAGAGTGGTCCAGGCCAAACGCCACCCGTACCTCACATTCAAAACCCCATGAAAACACACAGCATTTTAGACAAACGCTTACTAGAGTGCTGTCACTAAGTATACTAGGCAGTATATTGTGGCTCACTATATCGCAGTCTCAGCATATATGAGAACGATGCAACCTTGTCGAATTCCCCGCCAGTCTCTGAAATGGGACCTCGTGAGCAGCAGTAAGAAACAACCTCACGACGGTATTCAGGCCAAGCCACAGAAAGCTCTTTTAACTTCTCCGAACGCAGGACGCCGACGCGGTAGAGCGGGTGTGGGCTCTGGTGCTGCAGAAATTGCTCCTTGCGCTGTGCTCGCAACGTAACGTGGGCCCTCCCTTTCCCTCCCACCGGCAACGAGTAGGCGTGTGCTATGGTACAGCATGACCGGCATAACTCGAAACGTTGCAGCATGGTGCAATGCAGTTCCGGTGCTGCATTGCCTGTACTTACAGTCTGCGGTGTGGCATACAGCTTCACGAATTCAACTCCTGCGAAACGGCGAACGAATGACTGCTGCAGGGTCATCCGGTACAAGAGGGCCAAAACTATGATAAAAACATTTCTTCGACAGAGAACAGTCTTGATCCAGCAGAAGAGCTCGAATGGGTCTCAAAACCATATCACTACTATGTCACTCTCACTGACCCAGAAACCAGCATTTTGCAGCGGAGGCTCTGCCTGTGGTGGCTGCAACTCCGGCTTTACGAAGCTGAGTGCCAGCACTGTGAAGGAGTAGGCGCTCGATCGCACTCCCAGCCTTGCTACTTCTTCGCTCGAATTGCAAAGCTGGTCTGTGCGAACATGAAGTCAGTGAGGCGTCTCTGCTTTTGCAAGGAGATATAATGTAAGTGTACGCGGGAGGATCCCGCTATTGCTGCTGCGGTTCCTACTCGTCTCCGCTACTGCTACTACTACTACTACTACTGCTACTGCTGCTGCTACTACTACTTACTACTACTACTACTACTACTACTACTACTACTACTTCTACTACTACTACTACTACTACTACTACTACTACCTTTTCCAATCTGATGCCTGAAGCCCTGCTTGTTCAGAGATGTAAGGAAGCTAGGGTTCGGGTTGATATCGTGTAAGGTTTAGGACAAACTCCCACAACTATACGACCACTGATAAAGCCAGATCTACACTCCCCGATTCCCTGCCACGGGCCGGAAAGCAGGAGCCAAATGTTAGCTTTGCCATCAGGAGAATACAGGTTGTGCATTGAAGGATGGACTCAACACACTCACGCATTCTAGGCCCTACTGTAGGCCAAACTGAACAAGGCCTTCTTACCTGCCGGCCAGCTGCAACTTGATGCTGCAGGTGCCAAAGGAAGATGCCGCGATCGTGGCCGTCAGGCGTACCTGGAAATCAGCGAAACTATCCAGACTTGGCATTTCTCCACAAGCTCGTCCTCCTCTCTGAATATGCCGTATTATGAACCGCTGCTCCGACCTTCCGTTGCAATCCCAGGCCGATACATCAAAGCTCCAAGATTCTTCAATTGCCCAGCCTGGCCTTGTCCGAGCGCGGCTGTGGCTGCAGAGGGGCGCATGGATCCTGTCGACGTGACAGACTAGCATACAGCACAACATTGTTTCACATAGTGAGCAATACAGCATAGCTTTATCAGATGTAGCAACGTCATGCCGGTGCAGCCGTACGCCACACTGGACACTGTACTATCAACAGGCTGCAGAATTTTGGCTGTGATCATAATAAATATATTCACCTAAGCTTACACTACGATACGGAGATACTCAAATCCAGCATGCTGTCTGAAGCTCCCACGGGACTCCAGGATTGAGACTTGTATAACTGGCTTACACTACTGCACGCTTTGGTACTGTAAGGATGATAATCCAACAACAGAGTGCCCTTTGTGCCTGGCCACAACCCTGGCACATCAATATTAAGTACATGTTTGACGGTCCTTCGGTACAAAACAGGAGTGAAGTATAGCATGCTTCAGTCTACTACTGCATATTCCCTAGACAAGTACACCGCTGCTCACCGTTACTCCCTAACCCCATCCACACCCAAGAATGGGGCTCCTGCCGCTTGCAGAAGAAGTACTGTGAAGCCTGGCCCAAATCCACTTCAAAGTTCCTGGGATGCTGTGCTTGGCTTGTCGGGGAGGGTCCTGCAGGTCCAAGCAGCAGCCGAATTGCGGAAACAAGGAGAGCTGAATGCTTCGCGTCAGGGAGGGCTGCATGGCACTGCGCATCCCTCACGTGGCCACTGCAGCTTTAGGCTCAGAGTCAGCTGCTGTGACCGCTCATCCAGCAGCGTGACGTAGTAGTGGCGTTCGGAAGGATTGAAATCCGTGGCCAGCGACCCGCCGATGACTTCGACATCTTGGAGCCGAGGAGATTGGAGCAAGCAGTAGCCTGAGCTTGGCTACCGAGTACAGAGTCTAGGGACATTGGGTCACGGCTTCGGGCTCAGGGTTCCAGGCTTAAGGTTGCGACTACACGCAGGGGGCTTCCTTTGTCCTGATTGCAACTGTACCAGAATTTACTGTGCCATATGCCATGTATCATCACACAGACTATTAGTATGACTGAAGAACATACTATGTGCTCATGCAGGAAAAGTATAGTCGCACGTTGTATACTAACAGTACCATTCCAGGAACAGGCAGAACCAAGGCTGAAGCCTAGTTGACACATGCTCGGTGATCCGGGCCGCGTGCATGTGTTCACATATTGCAAGACTACATATAGTATCCGAAAAGCATAGAAGCATTGCTGTGCTGCAGTAAAATCCGGGGTAGACGATTTTGCGTTGCAACGATGCAGACTATACTGTGGTCTACGGTCCACGGTGTGTACAGTTCACGGCAATTTCTGCATCTCGCGGATGAGCTCCGGAATCTGGGCTCAGAGGGCCAAGCAGCTGGCCATGGCGCAGGGCACGGCAGCATTCAGCAAGCTGAAGTAGATGATCATGAAGCCATGCCCAAAGCGAAGGTACTTGCGAGCAGGGAAAGCGTGCGTCATCAGATTGGTCCTGAGTTCTCCAGTTCTCCAAAGGCTTATCTACAATACGCCGACTACCTCGGACAAGCGTCTGATCGCTGCAGCCTGATACTGCACTATAGTGAACTTATCATGAACTTAAGACTGACTTAAGCTTCAGCGACATGCTAGTAAGAGTCTTATAAGAGGTGAAATGCAGCTCAATAAATGCAAATGAAAAACAGGTCACAACCTCTTGGCGCAAACTATACTACAGATTACCAAAGCAGGCTGCCAGCTGAGCGGACATGCTCATGACACCCTGCCAGGCTCCTATGGGTGAAGGTTCGCGAAAGCTGCATGCACTGACCCCGAGCCAAACTCCGATGCTCAAGCATTGCAGAGTGTACTTTAACGTAGTCTCCCTTTGTAGGGTATGCAGCAGACTGTGCAAGCATCGAGTACAGTGTGAAATCCTATGGGAAGCAACCACGAACTCAAGACATAGACCTCTGAGAGCCGCCAGGCTTCCTTTGATCCAGCCTTGGCCGCAGAAACGATCTTGTATTTAGCTCTTTGGCGGCGAGTAGGGGAGCAAATCGGGGATTCGCAACTATACAATGCTGCTCAACACTAAAGCATACTGTAGCTCCACATGTCTTTTGCACCTCGAGCGCCTTCGATTCCTGGCAGAACCCTCCACCGTCAAACACGTCCAGCTCCTCAAAACCTTGGATCACTAAAGTAGGACTTCCCCCTTTGGGGCTGCTTCCTCCGTGGCCTCGTGATGTAGGCAAGGCGAGTCCTAGCTTCATCTCAGGAGCAGAAGCTCGTCTTCCTTGCTCAACGGCCATCGAAAGCCAGCCAACCAAGATGTGCCCTCACGCAGCATCGCGTGCTTTTGGGTGTCGGGCTGCAGCCGTAACACAGGGTTCAAGGGGTATGATTGTTCGCGAGATGATCACATATCCTGCAGCACATCATAGCAGCAACATGTCTTGTATGATGGTTCACCGAAGCATCGTGTAACGTGCTTTCATATACTGTTCGTCTCCAGGTCAGTTGACTGTTTACGTATACCCTCCTTGCTGAACTGCGAACTCGCCACTGCAGATTGAAGTGGGGGAGTTGGGGGTTCCGGACACGAACGCCAGGCCTCCTCCGGCGAAGTCAAGCCCAGGCGGCTTAGAAACTCTGCCACCGTCAACTCTTCCGCTGCGGATTGCGTGGGCTTCAGCTCATCCCAGACCTGTTCACAGGCCAGGAGTCGCGGAGGGCTGGAGAGCGGACCAAAGGCCAAACGTTAATGTAACGCAACACCACTGCACAAAGATACTGTATGCTCAAACGAGCTATATGGCATTGCCGCAGTTCATACGCGTCGAATCTCAACCTCCGCAAGGTGCCTCACCGGCCATGAGGCCAATGCTCTTGAAGTTCGAGTTCGCCTCGAGTACCGGGCAGGAATTTCGGAAAGTAAGGGGCTCATAGGCATTCACTCGTTGAGCCTTAAACCCAAAGGCCATCATTCCTTCGAAGCCGGACGAAAATGTAATATTGCAAGCAAGCGGCCCAAATAAGGAGGCCTGAGGATGGCCAGGGGCAAAACTGAATATGCGTCATTTTCGAAGTATACGATTGTACACTGTTGTACTCTGTAGTAACTCCTTTAGTGTATGCCAGGGCATACTAAAGTAGTGTTACATATATATATATATATACACATGAAAACATGCCATAGCATGACGAAGTACCTCCAAAGTATATTTTACTGTGTATGTGCTTCAGCTTGCTACCAGTACTGTTGTACTTTCTCACAGCACTATAGGGGTAAGCTTTCAGGTGGGCGCTTCAAAAGTTTACCCTGCGAAACTAGGGAGAAGCTTCACGCTCACCTGAATTGCGACTCCTGGGTGTCGGGTGTGCTAGGCCATCAAACCAGTCCAAAGGCTACCCAGCTGCCAGCGCTTGAGCCTAACCAGGCCAGAAGCTTCCTTGCAGCAGGCAGGTTTCGGATCGCGCGGGCCGAATAATGATTGTCAAGTACCTTCTAGTTGGGTGCCGTGGCCGTCGGAGTTGCTTTTTTGGGGGGCAGCTGCCCCGTGCACGTAGGCCACACGAAGTTAGGGCTCGCATCAGCCCCATGAAATCCTGACAGGCTTCGGGCTTGGGTTTGGGACCTTGCCAGCCACTGGGCCAATCTGCAAGGAATTGTGTATAGATGTTCTCGAAGGCAAGATCCCATATGGTCGCACGGCAGAGCCGCTGAAAGCTGAGGTCTCTCATGATAAGACCCTTGAACAAAAGTAAACTCGCACCTGTTACGGACTTTCGGGGGATGCGCAGCGAAATTTGAGACGACTACCAACTAGCGTGTTGCCGACAAGCATCAAAGGCTTCTCGTACAAGTGGGCGCAAAGCACCACTGTGGAAATTGCACTTCCGCATACACCTCAAGTCAAGACACGGAACAAGGTGTCTGGCTCGTGCTGGAAGACTGTATTTAGGGCAATCAATATGAACCGAAGGAGAAAATAGTGCTGCTGCCCCAAGGCACAAACCTTACCCACCTGGGATCCTAGCACATTCGACAGGCAGGAGAAGCGGATCTTGACCCGCTGCTGGATGGCCACCTGAGCCATGCGCTTGGCCCATAAACATAGACAAACCCGAAATCCTGCCCTCCCGGTTTTGGAAAGCACAGCTCGCCTTGACCAGAAGTGCTCGCAGATGGGCCGCCAAGCCTGCAAGAGAAGTTTTCCGGGTTTTGCTTTGGGGAGTATACTACAATATACTGCTGTATATTCCCATACTACGGTAGTTGAGGAGTTCGGTTGGCCTCGAGGCTTTCTGAATGGAGCACAGAACCCAAATTGCACTACAGTATAATTTAGTGCAATGCAGTATACATGCTACAGTACTCCTGCTACCAATGCTTTCTGAGTGCCACCGCCTGCAGAGACAAGCAACTCCGTGTTGGCCGCCACAACACCTGAGTCACTGCAGCACATTACCAGAACAAACTTGAAACCCCCCGACAACGTCCTGATCGTAATGTTCTCGCAATTCTAGAGTTGCAATGCATTTTGACATCAAGGGTGCATTGTTCTCTGCATCAACAAACTTGCGGTCCAAGGAACAAAAGCAGGCAACCAAAGGTATGCCAGGTTGTTCGCCGGCCAAGACCCACTTGGTTGCAAGCCAGCCCTGCGAAAGGGTGCTGGCAATCCTCAGCTCAAAACACTACTTTCCACTCCATTGCGGTCAAGAACACGACGAGACCCTTTCGCATAGAATGGCCAGCTCTATTGCGCATGCCGGCCTCTGCTTTGAGAGTCAACAACCGCCTCGAGGTGTTGACTGAGACTGTTGATTTTTTGCCCCTGGCCCGCGTAGAACTTGACCATAATAATTTCTGCTGCAAGAAAACGTAGTATCATTTTGCTGCACGTACGAAACTATGCATACTGTACTGTGCTCCGTTATACTTTGCCATGTTACAAGTCTATTCTCAGGCCGCGGCTGGAGCTGCACATTCACAGCAGCAAAGACCAGGAACCTCAGCCGCTCC
Organism: Symbiodinium sp. CCMP2456; assembly: GCA_905221635.1. Lineage (NCBI taxonomy): Eukaryota > Dinophyceae > Suessiales > Symbiodiniaceae > Symbiodinium > Symbiodinium sp. CCMP2456. The sequence goes on along the minus strand of CAJNDV010032672.1, from coordinate 5,010 downwards.
AGTGGAAGACCGGGGATAGTTTCGCATCGCTAAATCGCATCGTACATGTACTCTGCTAAAGTGGAGTGTACTATGGTATAGTACTGTGAAGTAGAATAGAGTAGTGTAGAGCAGAGTAGTACAAGACACTCCCTACTAAAGGCATACTACATTATGGCTTGGCGGTACCATACCATAGAGCATCATGTAAGGAGACTGCTGCGCAACAGTGTAGAAGTCCAGCCAAGGCACTGGGCATTGGGACATTCACGGGTCTCGAGGCAGGTTGAAATCGCGAAATCTCGCCGGCGCAGAGCATCATAGGCCTCGGCAAACAAAATCGTCTGCGAGAGCCTCGGCAACCTTTGCCTTGAGCTTTACAACCTGCATGTCACCGGCCAGTGCTCCGGGAGCAGGTTGCTCAAAAGTACCGATGCCACGATGCTGCAGTACTAATTTCGACATGGCACTATGATCAGGCTTTCTCTGTCTCTCGCTCTCTCTCTCTCTCTCTCTCTGTATATATATATATACACACACACGCATACATATATACACACACATACAATCGCCAAAAGTTTGTCCTGAGGCCAACGGGCAGCCATGACGATGGCGCGAAGCAGAAGATTGACAAAGCACCTCAGTCTGCTTTTAAACTTAAACCAACAAGAGTAAGTGACGGTCTTGTGAAGAGGATGTTGCCCTTTCGTGCCAACGGGGGGGAACTGTAGGTTACACTACACTGCAGTACAGCATAGCCCAATGCGAGCCATAAGACTACGGGACGCATTATGGCTGGCTGGCAGCCTTGGACTTAAGAGGTACAACTACAATCGGGGAAGGGCAGCGCATGGAAACACAAAGAAGATGCTGCCGGACATGAGGTCGGTGACACACCCCAAACGAGGTAGAGAACGCGCTCGCTTGACCACGCGCTTGAACCTTAGCTGCTGAATCTGATGAAGCTGTAAATAAACTTTGAACCGGAGCTGTGTCTAATAGCACGAGACTCGTGCAACAGTGACGGTCTGTCATTACATCGAACTACAGTGTAACGTACTATTATAGCACCACTAAACAGCAGCTTCTTCTTCAGCTTAGCATCTCTCAGGCTCCCCAATCTGCCACATGGCACCATGCTCGGCCGGCGACGAGCGCACCATGGCCGCCAAATCCACTAAAAATCTGAGCAAATCGTATCTCCTGCATGTGTCTGCCAGTCGAAACGCACGCCCCGGGCGAGGGCGTGGACGTCGGGGAGGGTCTGGAGTGGCGCCTGCCTAAGCCTAAGAATCACGTACTCTGAGTTTGCAGACCTCTGGACAAGCCAGCAGCGGATGCATGTCAAAGAACCCCACAATCCGGGTTGCTTCTGCTGATCGCCGCAACTGTCAGATGTGCGTAGAAGTCACTGTAGAACATGCTCTTGTAAACATCAATGCAAGTCTGCTTCGTGCTGGGCACGGGACTAAGCTTACACTGTAGGGTTGCGGTGTGGTTGGAGTATGTTCTACGATTCCACAACACAGATATGCTGCATTGCTTCTGCGTTGTGCACGAAAAAAGCACCAACAAAAATACCGCGAGTCCCAACGCTGGTGAGTCAGCCTCCACTCCTCCAAGCTCGTCTCAAGCCGTTGTCCTCCTCAACATTCGGGAAACCGAGCTGAGGGTTGCAAGCTGCACCGGCCAACCCCAAGCCTGAACTTAAGCGAAAACTCTCTACTAGAGCGACTATGAAATAGTGCAACGATTAACAGGATAACGAGACGTCGTAGCACCTGTGCTGCAGCAGGAACAGCTACTACGCCTACTCTATATGTAGAACTGCTACTACTACTGCTACTGCTACTACTACTGCTACTACTGCAACTGCTACTACTACTACTACTACTACTACTGCTACTACTACTACTGCTACTACTGCTGCTACTGCTGCTGCTACTGCTGCTACAGCTACTGCTGCTGCTGCTACTACTACTACTACCACCACTACTATACTCCTGCTCCTGCCACCGCTACCGCTGCCGCTACACACCGCTACACACTGCCACCGCATAAGAGTACTAATGCCTTTATGCCTTGTACTCGTGCAGCTTGCCTTGCGCCGCGGTTCCGCAACTCTCGCCTACCTCGGGGCTCGGGCGCTGCTTTTGATTGACTGAAGTTGGCTAAGCTGAAGCAGAGGCTTAACAAGGCAATGCGGGTGAGAAGTTGAAGGCTTGGGCTGTTTAGGGTTCCAACACTGGCCTGCGCACCAGGCGACCAAGCTGGTCCCGGACCGTGAATTGAGCCGGGCCTAGTTTAGGACTAAGACTTCTACATGTAACGGGATCCTCTCTGAACGCTCTCTCATTAGTCTGTGCACCCAACCTTGTCAGCCTGGCTGTGGCGGACAGTGGGAGCGAACCTGGCATTTCTCGGGCTCAGAGGTTTAGGGCCTCCGGCTTGAGAATGCAGGGCTTGGTGGCATGAAAGGTCTAGGTGTTCGTGAGTTTAAGATGTTGGGGAAGGGTTGATGCATGGAGTCGTGGCTTCAACATGCGCCAGCTGCATAAACGATCGCTCCTCCGACCTGGTCTCTGTCCCTACGACCCTATGGCTCTTTGGACTTAATTCTTTACGGTCTTTTACCCCGGTCGTAGCAACTTTACGAGCAGCAACATAAATGAATGCAAGCGATTCTCGGCATTAGGGCCACTTGCACAGTTCTTATTGCAACAACGGGCGTCTGTTTTTGGAGGGTGGGGCACTTCAGGAAGGAACACCGGTCTAATTGCGTCTAAATGACTACCCATCCTCCTCTGCGACAATTTCTTCCCCAATGTGAGTTTCAAGCTGATCATGCATCCCACTGAGGCCCGAAAATTTCAGCAATCAAAGAAGAAAACCCCAAGGTATCGCACCATAACACGGGTGATCACATGCGTTCTTCTCTCAAAACCTTAACCTCAAAACCCGAGGGCCTCAAACGCTGAAATGTCCGACCCCACACTGTTCATTTTGTGGTGTTCTGGGATGTGTCTTGGAGGTTTGCACAAGGCTGGGCTACCCAGCTTGCCTCTGCTCGGTGGAAAGACATCGGCCCGTGTCAGCCCGGCCGTTCCTTGCAGAAGCTGCAGTCACAGCTACCATAATTAGGTGTCTTATTCGATGTTCCCGTGCAGGACAACAGCAAGCAACTACTGTTCAAGATATTAGGCTCATAGTCATGCAGATGGCGCAACTGGGCTGGACCATGGTCCCCTAAACCTAAACCCTTACCCCTTGCGCTGTCCCGTCTTGTAGGGCTTTATTCGGGGTTCTGCCGCGAGTTGGGGAGCTTGGTAGAGGTCGAGAGAGCTTCGGTGGGGTGGATTGTAAGCAGCCACTTCTTTCTTTTGCTGCACCTGATGTATGTGTAGGCCTGAGCTCGTAGACAAGCGCACATTACACCCCAGCCAGTGCTCTGTATGTGTGTCCCATGCACATGTGCAACATACACTGTGCACAGCAGGTTCTGCACGTGCAATATAGTGTGTGTGTGTGTGTGTGTGTGTGTGTGTGTGTGTGTGTGTTCAGCATATATAGGTATATGTTTATACAGTTGTATACACAAAAAACAACTCTTTTGCAATAAGGGATCTGTGGCATTCGGAATTCCGCAAACTTGGTACTTGCTACACCCTGAGCCCTCGCTCCCCATGTGTCGCCACCCGACACCTCGGACTTTCAATTCGCGAAACCCTGCAGCCAAAAACCCATCACACAACCCCATACAACCCAGTAGCTCGAAAGAAACCCTACCGAACCCAAAGCAGAACAAAACTAGAAGCTTCGCATAGGCCCCTGCAAAAAAAATAAAGTGCCCATAACTCGAAAGGTTCGAAACCTATCAGATCTTCCAAGGCCACGGCCGCCATGCGCTTTGGGGGGTCTGTCGTAGGATCGCCACCCAGGGTATCAAACCCGCCCAAAACCCCTTTGAGGCTGTATGCCTGCATGTAGTAAGTAGTAGTCGTCGTCGTTCGAAATAGTAGCAAGAACACACCGCAGGGCTACCGGTGCAGAGCTGGGTTTGGAGCTTCAGCTTCAGTGTCTCGGAGACTTAGGGTGTGATGGAGTCCCGCATATCCCAAACTCAAGGGCCCAGACCTTCACAGAACCCTTCATGAAGGCATATACCGTAAATGACATTAGGGATCGTACTGTACTTTAAAGTCTATTTCGTATGAATTGAAGCGATATTGGGGGGGGTCAGTTGTCTGTCCTTTTTCGTTGGGACGGAGGAGGGGTATAAGGTCTTCAAGACCTGCAGAGCTTTGAGGATGCTAGTACGCAGCAAGCCGTTAACCGTCGGCCTTACTGACTAGACCCGAAACCCTAAACTGAAAACCTTCACGAGAAAGACCGGGATGTTGGACTCTCTGATTTGAACCCTGGACCCTAAACCTTAAACCCAACCCTAAGCGCTCGACCCTAAACCGTAAACCCTAAACCCGACAGGTTTCTTTTGCATGTGGGATTTGGGTTCCCAGGGCGTCGATATATTTCTGCTATGGGTTTGGGTCCCAACAGACCATCCTTAGTATGGCTTTGGGGGCCTAATTCCATAAATAACAGTAGTATACCCTAAGGGTCCATGTACTCAAATAGTATATACTTTGGCCTCAAAGTAGTCCCTATATAGGTACTTTGGGGCCAATGTATATATTATATGAGTACATGGACCCTTAGGAATATATATATATATATATATTCCCCTCTACGGTTTGGTAGTTTGGACTTGAGACTCAGGTTTACGGTCGAGATCAGCAACCATGCATGGGCTGACCCTCTGGCATGGGCATAACCCAGAGCTTCTAACTAACACGACTGGGGATAGGTATACTAACCTCAAACGCAGTACTATGTACTTAGAAAGCCCGCACACACTAGAACCTGTCTCACAGCCTTGTGAAGCCGTGTAAACCACTTCTGTAACCTACAGAATACACTTACGGGCTCCACAAAAACCCTTGCAAGGAGAGAAGGGCCGTTCCCAGGGACAGC
>CAJNDV010032669.1:22043-35649 GCA_905221635.1 Symbiodinium sp. CCMP2456 | reverse complement strand
TATATATATATATGTACATATGTGTAGCTAGGTTTTGGGCAGAGCTTTGGGTTCTTTGGTGTTGGTCGTAAGGTTCGGGTTTTAGGGTTTGTGTGTTTTTGTTCCCGTTGCAGGGTAAACGTAACCCTCATCATGTTCGAGCGAATGGTCCCTGCAGGGGGGTTGCAAGGGTTCAGCGCCTTGAATATGTTGTTGCCCAGACCTTCCAATATCATTTAACTCAGGAATATACATAAAATAGTAGTCGGATCCCTAATATCATTTAAGGTATATTCCTTCATGAAAGGATTTTAGAAGATCTGGGTGAAGTGGATGTTGAAGTGCTCTTTGGAAGGGTCGTAAAGGGCTTTGCGTAAATCAGGGATCCATTCACGGACCCTTCTTGGGGATTGCTCATAATTGGTGGGGTTCCTTATATTTTGAAATTCATCTATGCTGCGAGAACAGTCTTCCACACCGACAAGTGGCAACGAACGAAGAAGCGCAAGAATCAGCAGAAGGGGAGGACCTACAACTGCAGCAAAGGAGGATGGTACCAGAACAAGGCTGGGCCTTCGCAACAGCCCAGAACGGTTTAGGGTTTAGGGTTTAGGAACAGCTTTGCCATTCAAGCTGTGTGGTGGCGTCCCGGCAGATGATATGGGGGAAGCCATATGCTATGGCGTCGGCCTAGGCGAATGCACAGAGGCACCAGCAAGTGGCAGATATTCCAGAGGTCGTCACGTTTATTGTCTTCCTGGATGTTTTAAGCCACACTCTTTCCTGGGTCACAAGAAGAAGCAGGCAGCCACCTGATGTCATTCAGGGCAGTTTACGCTTGAAAGGCCTCTGCTTGCTTTCCAAGCAAGTTAAGCAGGATGATGAACAAGTAGTTGTGTGTTAGGGTTGGGCGTTTACAGAACTCTGTTTGTCTGTACCACTTTGTTCTTCTGCAATAGCCCTAAACCCCATTGACTCGTGATGAACGTTCAAAATCAGTTGGAGCCTAGGGCCGACTCTTTTGCAACCTGGCAACGCAAGCCTGCACCCTATTCTATTTATAGATATTACCTGTTACACCCCAGAACCCTGTTCCAATTCCTAAGCCCCTTTACAAACACCCTATAAAGCCCTTATTAACTTATAGCACCCATGCAGGAACCGCAGAAGGAGCCTTGTTCTGAAAATTCTCAAACATTCAACCTAAACCCGAAACCCTTGGAAGCAAGCGCCTCAGGTTCGCAACAAAGGCACCAACTATCGTTTCTTTGAGTTTGCAGGCAGGGCTTAGGGTGGTAGGGTTTAGGGCTTTAGGGAACAAAGGCACAAACTTACCTTGCGATGAAGGTTACAGGTTACAAGAGTGACCAGGATAATTTTCAACTGGAAAGGATCCGAGGGGTTAAGGAGCATGCAGTCCTTGTCAAGATATCTGGGTGAGCTGTGGTCAGAGTGTCTTCTTTTGCCCTCTCGGGCTTGGGATGTAGTTTCAGAAGTTCGAGGGCAGTTCGGAACGGGTTTGGGGTTTTATTTGCGGAGACGCCTGCTTCGAGGTTTATAACTTCAAGGCCAAGCGTTTCGGGAGGGATCCCGTAAACCTTTAAATCCCTTAAAACCCTAAGCCCTACAAGCCCAAAATCCCCAAAGCCTGAATGGCTTTCCCGTGTTCTGGCTTGGTGTGGGTCTACTTAGGCTTCAGGGTTTTCTGAGCTCGTGCCGGGCTAATAACAAGGTTCCTACCCTATACTACCATAAGGGTTTAGGAGTTTAGGGCTTAGGGGTTTAGGGTTAAGGGTGTAGGGGCTACTTGTTGGTAGGTTATGACTATGAACCCTAACATAGAACTCATAGGGACACTACACAGTAGGTTTGGGTATTCTCGCGGTATGGTCATTTAGTGTTTCCGGTCTCGGTTTACGGTTAAGACCTTGCTGTAACATCTTCAGGTTGTAGGGCTTGCAGATTGTGGTGAGCGACTGGGGTTCTGCTGACTGGTCCGCGGTTTTTCGCCCTGAGATTGCGGGCAAGGGCTTCGAGGTGCAGCTTCTGTGCTGAGATGTACTAAATAAGATAAAGCAAGTACATATACCCTAGCCCCCCCAGGTACCTATTATATAGGGTACTGGAGGCCCTATATAGTAGGTACCTGGGGGGTTAGGGTATACCCAGAGAGCCCAATACCCCTTAATTTAGGAATAGACTTTACATCATAATGTTAAGGCCCCCATAATTTAAGGTATATTCCTTAATTAAGGGGTATTGGGCTCTCTGGATATATGTCGCATGATACTGCGACAGTAAATGCGCCAAACCTACCCAACATCGAAATTCCTGAACCGGGAATCTCCCAGACAGAGCTGCTCCTTGTGTTGTGCTTTAGGGTTTAGGGTTTAGGGTTAGGGTTTAGGGTGTGCTTCTGTGTGCTCCCTGTATGGTACTCTGCGCAAGCGTTGGCCTAGCATAGCTGCAGCCTAAGCCCCCGCAAGCTACATTAGAGTGAAATGAAGTTCCTGCTTTGCAGCGAGAAGCCACAAGTGAACCGTACACCCCAAACCCTAAACCCTCAAGAAGCACGCTGACATGAGCTTATCTCTAAGGTTAGAAGTATGGGCCCCTAACATGGACCCTTAGGCCTTGCTGGGGACCCTTAAGGGTACATATAGGGTATATAGTAGGTGTATCAGGATTCCGGGGTTAAGGGCCCATACTAGGGGTCCATGGTTTCTCCCTAAGATTATCTCCGATGTGAAGTAGCAGCATGAAAACTGAGGTGGCAAGCCCAAGCCCATATTAAATGCAGGCTGGTTCCGCCAAGGGTCCATGTGCTCATATAGTATATACATTGGACCCAAAGTACCTATATGGGGACTACTTTAAGGCCAAAGTCTATACTATTTGGGCACATGGACCATTAGGGGTTCGTTACTAGTAGTTCCTGTAGCAGTATTCTCTTGCGGTCCCCTAAACCCTAAACCCTACACCCCCAAGAGCCTATCCGAGTCATCAAGGCACGTGTAAACACATAGTGGTCCTCGGCGTCGGAAAAAAGCCCTTTCTGATGGAAATATTCCTGCGTCAAGTCAAGTAGCCGAAACTACGGGAAATCCCAAAACCTTAAGTTACATTCGTAGTCTTATTAGTATTGAAGATTTTATTTTGTTAATATTCCGGTTCTGCATTATAGTTATTATGATTATTGCTTTCGTTATTCCTGTTTTCACCATCGTCTTTTGTGAGAAATTCTGATTCTAGGGGTCCATGGAAGACCCTAAACCCTAAACCCTAAACCCTAAACCCTAAACCCTAAAATGGAAGACTCAGGTCTTTGCTTCCCCATCGGGCTTACACCTCTCCTCGAATCACCCCCCACCCCCGGCCGGCCCTCAGACAGCCCAAGACCTTGCATACAAGGAAAGTACATTAAATTAAAACTATGAGGGGCTTAATGTTTCGATTTTAGCTAAAGATCACAACATTAAGCCCCTCATAGCTTGAGGTGGATTGGGGTTTAGGTTTTAGGGTTTAGGGTCTCCTCTTAAAGTGGAGACGCAGAGGCCGTGCATCCATGGTGTGTGCTCGACTGCCCGACGGCGCGCCCGCGCCGGTCGGCGAGGCCTCAGACTTGTTGAGGGCTTTATGGACTCAGGAACCGCTGAGCCTGGGAAATTCAGAAAGGTATTTGGGTAGTTCTCTAATGAGGTCTGAGGTCTCCACTCTAGTACGGCATCCTTATAGAAAGGACCCTAAAATCTCTAAAAGGGACCCTCATTTAGAGCACGTTTTAAACCCCAAGCCGCTATGCCCCTCGCCCGTGATCTGTGGGTACTTCTACTAGGCCACTCTTGCGCATATCGCTGGTCGTTGTACAGGGTGTCGGGTTTCGTTGTATCGTATAGCTTGAAGAGGCAACGACAGTTTCAGCGGGGCTGCATGAGCTGAGGCCAAACGTCCTGACGAACAGAGAAGAATAATAAAGGGTCCTCAATCATTGCCTATACTATTCCGGGGGCTCCTTATTTTAGTATAGTATACCCCAAAACCCTATTCTACTTATCAAGGCTTCTACATTAACAAGCAAGAAACACTTGTCAAGCCCTGGGGGGTTGAGGGTTCTGGGCATAGAGCTTTAGGGCTCGAGGATGTTGTTGGGTTTTGGACTTCAGAGTTTAGTGGTAGGGTCTATAGGAGCCAGAGGAGGTTTAGCTTTGCAGCAGTTTAGGTGCTTATAACCCTAATAAGCCTTAAACCTTATAGACCTGAAATCCGTCCGTAATCCTGAACGAATCTTAAACCCCAGAAAATCTAATCCATACAATAGGCTCCAATATAGTTCCTTTTTGTGGTTTGTATTTGGGATCCTATAAGGTAATCCCAAGAAGGAACTACAATGGAGCCTAGTGGTAAGCGCTAGACCCCAACTTCTTTGGTCGGACAAAACCCTGAACCACATAAACCCTAAACCCTAAACCATAAACCTAAACACCCGCGCAAGGTACCCCCAACTTCTTTGGGTGGACAAAACCCTGAACCCCATAAACCCTAAGCCTTAAACCGAAAACCTAAACCCTAAACCCTAAACCCTAAACCTAAACCCAAACCCTAAACACCGGCGCAAGGTCTTCGCCAACCCGATGGAACACGCGACTTGGAGAGCAACGCAGAAGCGAATCTGAATCATATAGAAGCCTGAATACTTACCTAATACGATTTTTGGGTGGGAGGTCCTTTTTAGAAGTGTAGCATACTATGCCCCCCAAACCCTATTCTAATTATTAAGGCCCCTAGATTACAGGAGCCTGAACCCTAGACCGTGAACCCTAAACCCGGGGCCTGTATAGTTCATCAGGGCTTTTGGGCATTACGATGGCCATACTCAGTTAGATACAGAGACACTTTTTTTTATATAACAGAGAGCCCTCAGCCATGGGATGGCCCCTATACTACTTGGCGTTCTTCTGGATGGCTCTTAGGACTTTTTTGGGTTTCTATATGAATGAGAACAAGGAGGCTAAAAGTTTAACTTTTAGGAGGGGTTCAGAAGTCAGTCAAGACTAGGTTACTAGGGTCTCTTGAACAGTGCTGCAGGGGGGGAACTTTGCTTTCTTCGGCATTGGAGCTCCCATGTTGAGGCACATGTCGTGTTGATCTCGTAAACCATGAAGCTTTTGAGGTTTAGGGAACCCTGAACCCCCAAAACTTCAACGAATGTGGGCAGACTTCGGCTTGATGTCTGCAGGATTGCTGCTAGACCATCAGTAAGGGCGCAGAGGTCTGGATCGAGGCCGCTAGGGTCAAGCGGGTCTAAGCCCAAGCCCCTGGCAGTGTAACAACTGCTGGGTACCAACTGCTGGGTATTGGGCAGCCCTAAACCCTAAACCCTAGGCACTGCAGTTCAAGTGCAACGCCTCGCAAGCACGAGCCCAGAACATCGGTTTAGAGGAAAATCCTGAAGCCTTTTACCTAGGTCTCGCAGTGGCCCCCCTTTTTTGCCCTTTTCGTGGTCTTGGGTCTTAGGTTCCTTTTTGGATCTTATAAGAACCACCCAATACCAAAACGGTGGCCCTTGCTTTTCCTAGGTTACTGGGAGTCTCTTTTACCCAAGCCCAAGACCCATGACCCCAATCCCCTTAAACCGTGAACCTACTAGCACACAAATCGCGTATGTAAAATGTTCGTCCCTAAACCCTAAACCCTAAAAAGCAAACCCTAAACCCCAAAAAGTAAACCCTAAACCCTAAACCCTAAAAAGTAAACCCTAAACCCTAAACCCTACAAACATGTCCATCCGAACTGATGAAGGACCCCCCCGGATTGGTCGCGATCCCTCCCTATGAGGCCAGTGCCGATGCACAAAGAGGGTTTAGGGTTTAGGGTTTGCTTGGGTGTGAGGCTCTTGGTGATTACGGGTTTGGTGTTATGAGCTCTCGGTGGTTTAGGGTGATGGGGCTTTGGAGTTAAGGGCTTTTGCGGCTATGAGTAGGGGTTGAGGGTTGGCAAGATAGCCTGATGATGCATGAAATTCATGACTTTCATTTCTACCTAAACCCTACAAACCCTATAAACCCTAAACCCGAAACCCCAAAAAATCTGGGTTCTGCGGGATGTCCTGATTCTGAGTTCCAATGAAGTTGGGGCCTGGGGCGGCCGGCCGGTGATGAACCTTTAGGGTTTAGGGTTTAGGGTTTAGGGTTTAGGGTTTAGGGTTTAGGGTTTAGGGTTTAGGGTTTAGGGGCTTCACCGTTGAGCTTTGCCATGGGAATATCGGGCCCTGGGATGCCATGAGTAATATAGGGGGCCTAAGCAATTACCAATATTAGTTTGGGGGATCCTTATTGAAATTATAGTATATGGGCCCCAAAACCTTATTCGAATTATTAAGGCCCTTATTATACTATCTTGTCACGCTATTCTTCAGGCGTCCTTCGTATAGTTCAGTTGTAGTATAGCCCGAAACCCTAAACCCGAGTCTATCTCAGCAAGTTGAGGTGTAAATGCGGAGCATATGTGGCACTGATCACCGAGTTCCCTCCAATACAGATGTCGGAACCGTAGCCCCCTACAGTTCTACATAACTATACCGTCATGTACTCGCACACCCTATTCCACGCACTAAGGCCACCTAAGCCCCTTGACCATTCAACCCCTACAGTGTAGTCGCAGAACCCTTGTGCAAGCCTTTACACATCCCCACCGAAACTCTCGTTCTTAAGGCGTCTGTACCACCCTAAACCCTGAACCCTAAACCCTAAAACCAAAAATGCGACGGTTCCAAGGAGTTGAATAACGTCTGGAGGTTGGAGTCGCGGAGCCGGTTGAGTCGTGGCCCGTATGGGTCTGAGGGGCTCTGTATCAGCTGAGCCCGACTTCGCCGGCCTTTGTACCGAAGGCTGAAGCTTAAAGACGCAGGTGTTGAATCTTGCCCTAAGGGTCCATGTACTCATATAGGATATACATTGGCCCCAAAGTACCTATATAGGGACTACTTTAAGGCCAAAGTATCTCTGCTTGGGTACATGGACCCTTAGTTAGGGTTGCTTACTCAGCTGATGATTTTTGTTTATGGGGTCCGCAGTGTGTGCATGTGGCTTTTCTTGCTGCTCCGGGTTGTGGATTAACAACGGTTTGTCTAACCTAACATACTGTAATAAGCTGTAAGAGACCATGACGGATAACGCATTGTAGTATACTAGAATCTACGACGACAGTTAAATCACTGTGGTCTACTATACCCGAACTGTTGTTTTGTTTGTTGGCGGCTCTTGGCCCTGTGTAGCGCTCCCATTCGATCCTTGCTGTCAGACGGCTGCCGCCACTGCCGAGAACAAGTGGATGTTCCAGGAGTGGTTGGCCACACAGCTGCAGATACAGTGGCTTTAGGGTTCAGCGTTTCGGGGTTTAGGGGTTGGCTTGCAAGAGCCCGGCCGAGACGGCTTTTTTTTTATGGTGGTAACCTACATCCTAGGGCACCCGGAAACCAAGCTCCTTTTCGGGCCTCTACAAGTGTTCCGGCACCTTGAGAGGTGCTGTGCTAACCAATCCCTTGTCCGCACTTCCGCATGTCTTCACCAAGGAGAAGCAGGTACCCTAAACCCTAAAACCCTAAAGTCCTAAACCCCTAAACCCTGAAACCCTGAAACCCTAAACACCTAAACCCTCAACCCCACAAGTATCCTCAAGCCCTACTGTCTGCACCCCAAAATAGTTTCGACGGGTATGGGGGTGTAGGGTTTAGGATCATTTCCTGTACCTTGAATATGCGATTCAAAGCCGTTTTAGTGTGGATTTGTTTCGGGGTCATATGTGCGCGGCTGTACCTGGGCTTCTTACAAGCAACCTGAACTTCCAAGTAGGGTTTCAAGACTATTACCCGGTACTACCCCAAAGCCCTGTTCTACTTGTTCACAGCATTACGGCTTCTATACTTGGAGGATCATGGGACTTAGTAAGTAGGGTTATAATTAGGGTAACTATACTTGACTTATAACCCTAATCAAGGGACTGATAACCCGAACTAAGGGACGTATAACCCCAATTAAGGGGCTTGTAACCCCAATTAAGGGGCTCATAACCCCAATTAAGGGGCTTATAACCTGTCTTACTAAGTCCCATGATCCTCCAAGTATTAGGCCAGCCGCACCTTTACAGCAGCCCATGTCGAAGCCTCCCCTCTTAGGGTTTCGGGTTTAGGGTTTGGGGTTTATAGGCACAGCTCCTAAACCCAGCGCTACAAACCCCAAACCCCCACAACTCTACTAAACCCCTAATCCCCAAACCCTAAAACCCAAACCCCTAAACTCCAAACCCCAAACCGTAAACCCTAAACCTCCAACACCCTGAACCCTAAACCCTAAACCCTAAACCCCAAACCCTAAACCCTTCACAAACAGCTCAGGTGCACGAGGGCCAAAAAGTTCGACCCGGCGATCCCATCTTCCGAGGGAAGTGGATCCTAGGCCCCTCCTTGGGGCTTTGGGCTTAGGGTTTCAGGCTTCGGGATTTAGGCGCTTAGGGCTTAGGGCTTCGGGTTTATTCAAGGGTTTGGGGGTGAATGGTTTATGGGGTTTAGAGAGTTTAGGGTTCAGGGTTTAGAGTTTGAGGGTGAGAGAGCCCTGGAGCATGATAATCTTGATGCCCTTATAATCTGAAGTATATGGAATCCCACCACAGATCATCCTCATACCATGTTAAAAACTTTCTGGTGTCTGATGTAGGATTTAGAGTTTGAGGTTTTGCTGCCAGGGTTTAGAGTTTAGGGTCTGGACCTCTACGGTTTTATGTGCCTAGTTTCTTTCAAGGGTTAGGGTTTAGGGTTTAGGGTTTAGGGTTTAGGGTTTAGGGTTGTGTAAGGGTGCTATCTGGGCTTTGCCAATACAAAGGTATAGACTGCTGCTACTGCTGCTGCTGCTGCTACTACTGCTACTACTACTACAATGAGTACCGCTACTGCTACCACTACCATTGCCACTACCAATCGGCGCTTGGAAAGCAGCGGTCGAATCGCAAGAACACGAAGGATGGGAATCCGAACTGGCCGCAACACAAGCACCGAGCAACCTGTAACGGCAATACACCTCAAAAACAAAGGCATGAAGCCCAAAGACACTGATCCCCAAATCTCACAGTTGCCCAGGGTTTGGCAGCTTTAGGGTCTACGCTTCCTGCACCTGATTTGGGCTCCCAGGTTCCGGAAACCTAACTCGCAGTGATGGCAGCTTGGGCAAGCCTGTGAAGCTGTCAACCACCCAACCAGCAATGCCCGGAGCACTAGACTTTCATGTGCCGCCCAATCATTGGCAGGTGAAGAGGTGAAGGAAAATCAAGTTCTCAGGACTCATGTGGGCTTGTGGAAGACTGGAGGTGCTCATGCAAGATTGGGTTGAAGTACTGTTCATGTTTGGAAGAAGATTTGGTTCGAGTGTGATGTCTGCAGTGCCCTGTTGCTGCATCCAGCGTTGTGTGTTGAAGTTGAATCCAGTCGGAGTAAAAATTGCGATGTGATGTTGCAGGCCAGGATGCATAGTTTTTGCTTTTCAAGCACCGGCATGAACTGCTATCGGTAGACAACAGTGAAAACAGCGAGTGAGGTGAATAACATCACCCTGCAAACACAGCAGTCAACTTAACGGAGGTTGCATAATATGAGGGCTTGCTTCAAAGTACGTACATGGTTGTGCTCGGTTCTCTGAGATGCCATGGCAGTATAATGACGGTATGGGCACACGGCAACGTATGGCAGTGTGTTCAAAGTCTAGGGGATCTTATGTACGAATATTTGTCAAAGGCTTTAAAGGGCCAACCTAGATGATGCACACGCCACAGACATTTAAACCCTCCGGATTATTTAGGTACAGGGATCCTTTAAAAGTATCCGGGTTTAAGGTTTAGAATTTGCATGGAATTAGGGTTTAGGAGTTTAGGGTTTTAGGGTCTAGGGTGTTGGGCTTTGGGGGTGTTGATGGCATGGCGTAGGGGAACCTTCGGCGCTGCAGGACAGATGCGGAGGGTACCGTGACCCAGCTTCTCACGACACCGGCCTGCACAGCTAATCTGTCATCATATTATAAGATGTTAGGCCATAATCTACCATAGTTAGCATGCAACTCTAAACCCTCAACCCGAGAAATATTGAAGCAGAAGCGGGAGGCTTCTTTCAGGTTTCTGCGGCCCTTGCAGGGCCAATGCTGGAATGTCATGAATTTAGATTGGTGCCGGGGCTCTGAGGGATATTGGGGACCGGAAGCAGCCAGGGTGTTGTTCTTTCATTTTGTAAGGCTTTAAATCAGCACTCAACCCTAAACCCTAAACCCTAAAATAAACTTTTGGGTGGGTGATCCCTGCCGCATTGGCTGGGGAGCATGGGATATCCCAACCTTATGATTTTGGATTAGGTTCCGGTGCTTTATGGGGTCCCGATTACAGTCTTTTGGGATTCAGCCCAGATGGACATTCGAGGTTTAGGGTTTAGGGTTTAGGCTGAACTTTCAGCGACAGCTTTGCAAGATGACCCTCCTTCACCCCTCAGAAGTCCCACCTCCGGTCCAAACCCTAAACCCTAAGCTCCTAAAACCCTAAACCCGGAACCCTAAACCCTAAACCCTAAACTCCTAAAACCCTAAACCCTATATGGAGGAGCTTTACGTCAAGGGCTAGAGTTGAGCTTTGGGATGCTTCATACCGACTTCTAGTCGGGAGCACAAGAGTGAGTAGTAAATCCCATATTTCCTTTATGGAACAGCTTGAAGTTCCTTTAAACGAACCCGCGGCCTCCTATAAAATCCCATAGTTCCCTCTATGGAACAGCTTGAAGTTCCTTTCAACGGACCCCAGAAGAAGACCTCTGGAAATGCCTCAAAGGAAGCTTCAACCTGGACACATCATCCAGTACGACGTGAACGTTGCGGTTATCGCATACAAGGTGCCCTGCTTAAGGGGTTCAGGTTTAGGGTTTAGGGGGTTTCCGATTAACCGTCTTAAACCTAAGCGTTAAACCCTGAGCTGCTAGCAGCCGTCAGTATGCAAGCTTGCCAACGGTTGTGTTGCCCTTTTCCTGTGCCCGAAGCCCGGAACAAGCTGTTAAAGCATATCAGGCGCCTGAAACTGACACCTCGAAGAGATGCCATCTGCAAGACAAGTTCAGCGAAGCAGTAACCCCTAAACCTTAAACCCTGAAGCCCTGAACCCTAAACCCCTGACTTAAACCCTAAACCTTAAATCTTCGCCACAAGGTGAAACCTGCCCTTGCCAGAACTGAGATCTCAAAACCACGCGTTTAGGATTGTCGGGTTTAGGGGTCTAGGGTTCGGGGTTAGGGCCCTATATCCTACACCCTAGACCTGGTGGACACCCTAAGGGTCCATGTACCCAAATAGAGATACTTTGGGCTTAAAGTAGTCCCTATATAGGTACTTTGGGGCCAATGTATATCCTATATGAGTACATGGACCCTTAGGGACAATACAAGACCAGGCCTGGAGCCTTCACGGATATCTGAGTCTATACGTGGGAGTTTCCAAAAGTACGTCCCATATTTTGGGGTCCGTATATTAAGGATCCTACTATTTAGGGTACTATGTTAGGGCCCCTTATTTTCGGAAATTCCCACCTGGTCAAGAGCCGTTTGGAGTTTGGGGTTTAGTGTTTAGAGCAGTTTGGGGTTTAGGGTTTGGGGGTTTAGGGTTTGGGGTTTAGGGGTTTAGGGTTTAGGGGTTTAGGGGTTTAGGGGTTTAGGGTTTAGGGTTTAGGAGTTCGGGGTTCGGGGTTCAAGGTCTGGGGCTTAGGTCGTAGGACAGTGTTATGAGGCTTCCTGGTAAGGATTCTAGTTTAAGTGAGAACTTGTGCTGAGATTTGGCTTTTATCTCTATGATAGCACCTTAAAGCAAGCTCCACAACAGGATGCCAGGGCGGTACAGCTTTTGCTTTGTCTTGAGACGGAGTTCAAAGAGCCTTCAAGAACAGCCCATGTGACTTCCTTCTTAGTGTTACCTGAATCCTAAACCTAAATGCAGCCTGGGTCTCGGAGGCTTCCCCTGCTTCTTCTTGTGACTGCAGGCTTTTCTTCCGCCTTGCCTTTCCCGGAGACTCCAAGATTGCTCATCCATGGAATACTCCTTAAAGTATACTGGAGTCCTTCATAAAGAAGTCAGGATGAAGGGACATTTGGAGTCTCGTTGAAGTCAATTCCAGACCCCAAAACCCAGCATCCTTCAAAGGTAATCAGACCACCCGGTGTAACTCCAGCGCTTGGTGGATCCCTTGACGCATCGCTCGGGTTGGCAGCCTTCGCGTCTCGGATGACTTAGGGAGTTTCAGGTTTCGGGTTGAGGGTGGAGCGTGCGGAGACGGTGGAGTCTAGGAGCCTGATACAGAAAGCCCTGCACAAAAAAACTGTACCCCGCGCAAAGAGGTAGTCTTTGGATGCGCAGGGGTCTGTTGAAAGGGGTTCTGCTCTTCAGGGGCTTGCACCCAGGGCTTCTGTGACGTGGACTGACTGGAATCCCGGTTTAATATAGGGGCCTAAATAGTTTCCTATATTATTCTAGAGCTCCTTATTATAAGTATAGTGTATAGCATTACATCAAAACCCTATTCTAATTATTAATCACATGAATTAGGGGTTAGGGCGGGGTGAGGGTCTATACGGCCCAAGCCTCAGCTGTTTTGAAAGCACAACAGCTTCAGCTGCCTTGATTACTGCGCCTCTACTCTGATAAGAGTCGGACCTTGGTATTCAGTTGCGCGGCTATAAAGCCCTGTAGAACCCGACGAAGCTCTTATAGAACCTGCTTGTAGAACCTTCAAAAAGACCCTTATCGAGCCATATATAGCCCTTAAAGAATTCCATCAAACCCCTGCAATATAGAGCCATGCAGAACCCTTGACAACGCATAGGGCGCGCTTTAACCCCAACCGCGAAGCACAAAACCCTTAAACCCTCAAACCGCTAACACTAGACCTTAGACCCAAAGCCCCTAAACCCCTAAACCCCAAACCCCTGAACCATCCTAAACCCCAACAACTCCCTGATGCTCACTGAGAACGTGGAGATGAAGACCAGGCACACCTACCAGGTCTCCGAGTGGAAGGCGTCTTGAAGCATTTAGGGCCTAAGGTTTATGGGGTTTGGGGTGTAGGTATTTTGGTAGTTGGGGCCTATGGTTTATGGGGTTTGGGGTTTAGGTATTGTGGTGGTTAGGGCTTAAGGTCTAGGGGTTTGGGGTTTAGGTATTTCAGCAATTCGGGTGTAGGGTTTAGGTGGTCAGTGCCGTGCGAAAGACACTGAACCACTCAAGACTCCCCTAAACCCTAAACCCTACACCCTAAACCCTAAACCCTAAACCTTCCTGAGCCTAAAGTTCCTAAACCCGTCAACCCCAAGACATTACGCTTGCTTCTTAACCCCGGAAAGCTTAAGCCCTAACTACAAGGGTTCAGGGTTTAGGGTTTAGGGGTACCAAAATACTTAAACCCTAACCCCATAAACCTTAAGCCCTAACTACCAACATACCTAAACCCGAACCCCATAAACCTTAATGCTTACGGGGCTAGGGTTGCGTTTAAGGTTCCTTTAAGGGTTCCTTTCAGGGCCTCCCAGACCCCGAAGTCCTGAAACCTAAACCCTAAACCTTAA
>CAJNDV010032669.1:3797-20120 GCA_905221635.1 Symbiodinium sp. CCMP2456 | reverse complement strand
CCTACGAAGGCCCCTCTATACCCATTTCGGGTCGATGTTAGACCCTCGACCCTCAACGCAATGGGTATAGAGGGGCCTTCGTAGGTGATGTAGGCTTTGGTGGTGTTTTGTAGTATATACAAAAACGGAACCCTAAGGCCGAAAAGGAACAACACAATAGTCTTGGCAACTATGATCTAGGCTTCTATATGAAGGACCCGGACTAGTGAACCGTACCAAGCCCCTAAACCCCAAACTCCAAGGCCACAAACCTTCAACCCTAAACCCTAAACCCTAAACCCTAAACCCTAAACCCTAAGCAAACCTTCAACCCTGAGCCAGGAAGCCTTGACCTTCAACCCCAAACCCTAAACCCTAGCCCTAAACCCTAAACCCTAAACCCTAAACCCCTAAACCCTAAACCCTAAACCCCAAACCCCAAACCCTAAAAACCCTATAATCCAAGAAGACCTGAGTCCGTAAGCCTTCAACCCTGCGGATCTGTCGACCAGAGGCTTGCGGCGTTTTAGGGTTTAGGAGTTTGGGGTTTGTGGTTTAGGGTGTTGGGGTTTAGGAGTTAGGAGTTTAGGGTTTGGGGTTGGGGTTACGGTTAGGCTTCAGGAGTTTAGGAGTTTAGGGTTTAGGAGTGTAGGATTTGTAGGGAGGCATACCCACCGACAAGAAGAAACATAGATCGTAACACCCCTAAGCTTCAATTCCCGACAGGACCAACACCACGAAGCCATAAGCCTAAGCCCAGACACCCTGCTTCAGACCTTTGTGGCACCCATTCGCGGAACCATCACCTCATTGCTGGAGATGCTTGGCTGCATTTCAATGCCTACTGTACAAGCCCGCTGTATCATGGGCGATCTGATCATACTTGTTCTCGGCTGTGCTCTACAACCGTCAGTGGGTGTCGTTGCTGGCAATGGCGTTTTGTCGCCTTCTGTGGTGGTTAGGGTCCTTAGCGCTTCAGTTGTCGCTTGCTTATCGTCGTTGTCTTTGCGTTTGAATGTTGTAGCGTTTGTTGTTGTCATGATTGATTCAGTCCTTGTCGGTGTCCTTGCTGGGGCTGCTGCTGCCGTTGCTTTCCTCTCATGGTTTTGGCCGATGATGATGATGATGATGGTGATGATGGTGGTGATGATGATGACAGCAATGTAGGTCGTTGGTTTCTCCGCCTCTTGTTTTCTGCACGTGCAATTTCGCTGCTAGCACGCCATTGAAGAATGAATGTGAAGAGCAAAGAAGCTGAACGGCTGGGTTTGTCATTGGTGTTTTGCCCGTTCATGAAATGCTCCGAGTCATATGGCCAGTCGTCGCAGTAGTAATGTACTAACGACGGCCATCGTCATCACTATTTGCAGCCGTTGCACCCATCAATGAAGTGTCACTGGCAACATGTTCAGAGCCAAAATCTAAACCCTAATGCCCTAAACATCCCTAAACCCGAAACCCTGAACCCTAATGCCCTGAACATCCCTAAACCCGAAACCCTGATACCCTAAACATCCCGGCCCTAAACCATAAGACCCCAAACCCCCAGAACCATGGCAATGATCGGCGTGACTGCTGCCCTGGTTTATGCTGCAATGTCAAGTCCAAGGTTTAGGGCTTAGGGTTTAGGGTTTAGGGTTTAGGGTTTAGGGTTTAGGGTTTAGGGTTTAGGGTTTAGGGTTTAGGGTTTAGGGTTTAGGGTTAGGGCTTAGGGCTTCTATTGACGATTGGGAAGACCGTGGTTGCCTCAAGCTGCAATTCGATGGCAAATGGGAGTTTTCGAAAATAGGGGACCCTAATAAATAGGGGACCCTAATAGAGTACTCTAAATAGTAGGATCCTTATTATAAGGACCCCAAACTAAGGTACCTTTATTTTGGGAGTAGGATCCTTATTATAAGGACCCCAAAATAAGGTACCTTTATTTTCGGAAACTCCCAAATGGATCGGGCTAGGCATGATGAGTCCAACAAAGTCTCCCCAGGATCCAGCAGTGGGCGTACCTTGGGGATGTATCCCTTAAGGAGTGTATGGTTTAGGGGTTTAGGGGTTTAGGGTTTAGGGTTGAGGGTTGAATGTATCCCTTAGTCTTGCAAATACGTCTTGTCAACAAGCTTCCTCTGGGGTGTCGAAGCAAGAAGTATCAGCAGAACAACAGCAACCACAACACCAACGCCAACGCCAGCACCGACTCCAACACGAACGCGACCACTACGACAACCTCAGCAACAACCAACACAATCAGCAAATACCCGAAGCAGCAGCAGCATCAGCTTCCGAAGAAGCTATTCGGTACATAATGTTGAGAAAATGATCCCACAAGAGATGCGACAACTGCCAATGTACATGCCTGGAAGTACACAGGGGGAAGTACACCTGCAAGTCGTGGTATCAAATGCTCTGTAGCACATCATCAGTGGGAACCCGCAATGCAAATCAGCATGCTCACACACCTATAGTAGTAGAATCTGGTAGAGTCGAACGAAGTCGAGGAATGAAAGTAACACTAATGGCCGAAACAAGTCTTGCGCATTGCGGCAGGCCCTTAAACCCTAAACCATAAACCCTGAACCGTTTGGTGTCTAGTCTGGTGATCATGTGAGCCCACGGCTGATGGGAATAGATAGGTGCAGGTGGAACAACGGGTTCAGGGTTTAGGCTGGGCGAGCTCCAATCAAGCCTGTGTAAAAAAGAGCGAGTTGCTCCCATGCACTGCCCCTAAGGGTCCATGTGCCCAAATAGTATATACTTTGGCATTAAAGTAGTCCCGGAATAGGTACATTTGGGGCCAATGTATATATTATATGAATACATGGATGCTTAGGGTACTATGGTGTGCCCAGGAATGTGAAGCCCGGCAACTTCATCAAGCACGATGTGGTGGTGGGTGTGATCACACCAAGGAGACGGGTTCCGGCTTTCGATTTTATTGCACTGCGGAATGCTTGTAGACACTGCAGTAGATGAGGCCGCAGGTTCTTTGCCACCACACTGTAACCCTGAACCCTAAACTTCGT
Source organism: Symbiodinium sp. CCMP2456 (assembly GCA_905221635.1). Classification (NCBI taxonomy): domain Eukaryota; class Dinophyceae; order Suessiales; family Symbiodiniaceae; genus Symbiodinium; species Symbiodinium sp. CCMP2456. Next base: position 17,124 of record CAJNDV010032669.1, on the reverse strand, counting down.
TCGGAGATGTCGGTGAGAAGGGTTGGAGTTCCGTGTGATGGCTCGCGAAGCCCCAAGCCATGTATACACAATGCACGTAAATCTGTCCCAACCTCCACACCACACCCGAAACTTGCCCTAAACCCTAAAGCCCCGTGCACCCTAAACCCGAACCCCTAAACCCTAGAAACCCTAAAAACCCTAAACCCCACATCGAAATTCTGAATTGACGGACGAGCTCAAGGCGCGGCCTCATCCTAACCTTTGCTGGAATCGTCATGTAGACCCAGCCCTCCCTTAGCAAGGAATAGCATAGAAGCCTGTTCGGGCTTATAGGGTTCATAGGGTCTATAGGGTTTAGGATTATTTAAGGCTGGGTTTCCGAAGCAGAGCGGGTCCAGAAGAAAATAATTGTCTCAGATAAGCTACCAAGAATATTCCTCGACGATTTCACTATACTGTACTGTAAAAGCCCCCGCTTCCGAAAAACAACTATGCTACTAAGGCCCCTACGTAAGGGTCCTATATAGTAGGCTGTACGGATGAGGGACTTTGTAATGATGTTCCCGCAGCTGGGGTTGAGGCATAGGGGGCTGAATATACAACGGGTTTACGGGTTAAGGCTTAAGGGTTTGAGTCAACCCTAAACCCGAAAACCCTAAACCCTAAACCCAAAACCCTAAAACCTGAAACCCTAAACCCTAAGAGGCTTTCGAGTTGAAGGTTTAGGGTGTAGGGCGCTTCACCATGCAGGGTCTAATTTAGGATCCCTTGCGGGCGTGTAGAGAACCCTAAACGGCCCTAAACCTACACCCTAACCGTGAGGACGATCCCAGCACCGGGTCTACAAGCTGATCCAAATGCCTTCGAAGCTTTTTTGGTTTAGGGTTTTGGCTTTCGTCTTTAGGGTTTAGGGCTGGGTTTAGGGGTGTAGGGTTTAGGTTTATAGGGTTGCTGTGGAGATTGGGGCTTTTGCCGGATCTTCAAGATGCCAGCCAGCTGGCGTTGGAGGGTTTCAGGCGGCGTTCTCTAAAGTCTAGGAGTCCTGTAAGGTTTACTGTAAGAATTACGAGAAACTTGCTTTGGGTTGCTAGTACAAGGGCGCACCGTTTGGGAGCTCCGAAGATACACATGGACTCTGTGTTTGGGGGGGGGGGGTAGGGGGTTTAGGGTTTGGAGTGAATTCAGCTAATTGAGCCCTAAACCTTCAACTTGTTTCTCAGGTGACTCGTCAGGTGTGCTCGAGCTACGCTACAGGGCTACCTTTTTGGAGGGTTTGTATAAGGCAACCTTAATAAGGAACAACTAAAATTAACGGTGTGTTATTTTGGGGTTCAGTGCTAGAAGTTAGCTTTCAGAGTTCATGGTTCACGTCTCAGGCAGGCGAGGGACCCAAGGATCACCAGCAGGGGATGCTAGTTATTTTGTCTACGGCGGAGCTTTCGTCCTAATGTAGGGGCCTTAATAATTAGAATCGGGTTTTGGGGGCTCCTTAGTATAATTATAGTAGAAAGTACCCAAGACCCTACTCTAATTATTCAGGCCCCTATATTAAACCGAAAAGCTGAGACTGTAAAGGGAAGCGACTCATTTCTCGAGAAGGTCCGGCAGCGTTTAGAGGGCATCTTGTTCAATGTTGCAAACCCCGCAGCCCTCGGGTTTAGGGTTTCAGGGTTTCAAAAAGCCAGCTACCTTCACCATCATCACCGTGAGGACTGCTGGAACTGCAGTGGCTAGTGCTGCGACGATGGGGTCCACCATTCAACCATTCCCTCCACGCCACAGAGCCATGGAAACTGCAAAGAACCACTTGCTGCAAGATTCCTACCACGTGCCCCCCCCCCTCCATGCACGATTGCCGTGTCAAGACCAGCTTCAGGAGATGGTAGTGCCAACTCGAGATCAGTACGTCCGATGGGACGGCTTCTTCGTCACTCGGAGAAGAAGCAGAAGAAGTCTGACTAAAGATTATAATGGATACTTAAATCGGGAGGACCCGACGTAGCGGGTACCTAACTGCCAGACAAGCATTCTTGGCAGCGCTAGGAGAGGCAGCAGCACAAGGACCTTTAAGAGTAGAAAGTAGTCGTCATTGTGGCGGTCGTGGTGGTATGTGTACGAGGAACAGTGGCTGCAGCATGATAGGCAGCATCACCACAGCCAGCAGGCACCAACCCTAAACCCTAAACCCTAAACCCTAAACCCTAAACCCTTTGCTTATCACAGTGGTCATTGTCAGTCACAGTCAGCACAGTGACACCGACCACTGCCTGACCTTGGCGTTCTTCTTCTGGATGACTCTTAGGACTTTAACTTTTGGGGTTTCTATATGACTGATAACAAGGAGGCTAAAATTTTAACTTTTAGGAGGGGTTCAGAAGACAGCCAAGGGACTGTCCCTGAGCTGAAGCATCGGTGTTATGTCTGAAGGCACAGATCCTTATGTCTTCGAATGCTGGAAACTAAGCGAGAGATAGTCCGGACACCCGACACCCCGAAAACGCCTCGACACGACCTTAACCCCGAAACCCCAAAGTTAACACTTCATGGAGGTGAAGAAGGGCGACGAGATCAAGCAGCTCAGCTACCCTGGTTGGAGGGCTTTAGGGAGTCCCATCGACCGGCTCGTATTCAGGGCTTTGGGATTCTGTATTGGGGTAGTGTTCTTTATGTGAATCCTAGTGTTTTGGGTTTATAGAACCAGGTTGTTACATTATAGCTGGGAGAGGCATCAATCGTAGGATGCCTGACTTAAGGTGTATGGTTAGGGCTTGTATGGGCCGTTAAATACGGTTCCCCCCAAGTATTGAGAATCCCTTCAAAAACAGCCTGTAGCCTGCAAGTGAAGGAGCACCAGGGTTCATCTGAATCAAGAGAAACCCTAAACCCTAAACCCTAAACCCTAAACCGTTCTCAAAGGAAGCCGCGTTCTGAGAACGGTCGCACTGAAAACGCCAAAGTCTCCCTCCAACTCCCACTGTGCCATCGAACCAAGGAAAGGCCAACTAGTCGGAGCGTACTTCTTCATGCAAGGTGGCTTGGCCTGGTCTTCCGATTCTGGTTTAGGGTTTAGGGTTTAGGGGTTTAGGGTTTTGGGTTTTGGGTTTAGGGTTTAGGGTCGGAGAGTGGTGGTAGTGCTTGCTGTGCACTGCGATGCGGATGTTATTGGTAATGGTGGTCTTCCCGCGGTCAGAATAATGAGTACCAGCATGCCCGAAGCCCCAGTTTTAGGTATTAAGGTGCCTACACCAGCACTGATGATGGTGGTGGTGATAAGGAGGTTGAGGTCCCAAATCGCCAAAGGACGACGATAGTGGAATTCGGAACAGCAAGGATAGACAGCCGTCTCATCTTCCCAGTGGAAGACTTAAAACCTAATTACCAAACCCCTTAACCCCTAAACCCCTAAACCCTAGACCCCAAAGCCCTAAGCCCAAAACCCTAAGCCCCTAAACCCTGAACCTCTAATTAACAACCCTAAGTCAAGAGCTGGGATCTCCTTCGTCACATTGTGCGTCAGGCATCACACTCATAGCTGTGCCGGCTAGGGCTTTAGGAGCCTTTTGGGGTTTAGGCTTTTAGGGTTTTCGGGTTTAGGGTTTTAGGGTTGAGGGTTTGTGGTTCAGGGTTTAGGGGTATAGGGTTTCTCGGTTTAGGGTTTTGGGGTTTTGGGGTTGAGGGCAGGTTTGGGACCCCTCAACCCTAGACCCTAAAGGAGGGAAACTCAGGGACCTATGGCCCTGAAGTCGCGAGCCTCAGCAACGAGAGCAGGCATTTAGCATTTGGCGTTTAGAGTTTAGGGTGCTATAGGGGCCTAAATAGTTACCTCTACTTTATTTTCTTTTTTTTTGGGGGAGGGGGGGGGGGGTCCTTAGTATGATTATAGTATAATGGGCCCCAAAACCCTATTCTAATTATTAAGGCCCCTACAGTAGGGTGTCTGTATGGGTTCTTCAAAGAGTTCCGCTCGGGGTTCTCCAGGGGTTTGGGTGTTTTGGGGCCCTCAACAACTAGAATCGGGCCTTGGGTCATATGGGTAGTTGTCTAAATTAGGGTCCTATTTAGGGCCTTTTTTTTGATAAGGGTGCCGTACTATATCGGGGACTTAAAGAAAGGGACCCTAACTTAGAGACCTACTCATATTCTACTATATAGTGCTACTAGGAAACGTCAGGAATAGCTCTAGAAGTAATTCAGGCCTCTATCTGCTGCTGATGATACAAATCCTGCATTTCCTTAAGGACCCTCTAAGCTATGGGAATTATGGTATATTCCTTATGGGTAATGCAGGATTTATACGAATCAACCGTATTCACATGTAGTCAGGCCCCTTTTTCCACCAGGAGCTCCAAAAAAGGTCCTCACCATCCGAAGCAGCAGCTCGACAGTTGATGGATCTCCAGGCCTAGGGCGTTGGGGCTTTGGGGCTTCGGGGTTTAAGGGTTCAACCCTAAACCCTAAACCCTGAACCTTAACCTCATGGTTTTGGGCTTTGGGGTTGAGGGTTTAGGGTTGAGGGCTTTGGCCCTTTCGGCTTCTCGGCTAAGCGGGTCCGGGATGGGGCTGAGGGGTGTTACGGCCTTTCGGCAGAAAGGTTTCGCGGTTAGGGTGGCTTTAGGATTGGGTCTTGGGGTTTGAGGGTTTTAATGTTAGTGTCTTGGTGTTTGATTGTTTTTGTTCAGAGGATCACTTCAAAGTATCCGGGGCCTTACTATGTGACTTTACTGACACCCCCCTGCTAAGTTTAAGTACAGTGTTTCAAGGGCCCTCAGGCTCAGGGGTGAGAGGGCTTTGGTTTTTGAGTCGAGGATTTCGAGTGGAAGAAGGAAGCTGCGGACGGGTGCTGAAAGTAGCTAATGACAAGATTGACAAGGCAACGTGGCCTGAACAGCTGCAACGAGATCAAAAGCAATACTACTACTTGAAGGACAACAACAGCGGCAACTGCTGGGACAGTAGCTCATTGCCCGGAGGCCAAGAGTAACAACAGTAGAGGTAAACACCCTAGCAGCAATGAAAGCAATGCCGGGCGGCCGGGGATCGCGGGAGGATCAGTGGATGCCTGGCCAGGAAGCTGCACCTCAGATGTCTACGCCGTTTTTACCCGCTAAAGCGAAGCCAAGACACCAACGGCTGGCAAGCCACGAGAGGACAACACAAGAATGTTGGATTGCCAGCCCTGAATCCCAAACCTTGTGATTTCTAAACCCTAAACCCCGCACCGGCATCTAGAGGAAACGGTGCGAGGTGCTCCCAAGACCACATGAACGGAAAGCCGCGCTGTGGAAAGCAGAAGCCAAAAGACAGCAATGACTCAAGCTCAGAGCGCCCAAGACCCCTGAATTCAGGAACATATGCTAAAGCATAGAAGGCTTACTATTCTACAGTAGTTTTAAGCCATACTCCTTCGCTTAGGGGGTTTGGGGCTCTCTGAAAGTAGACCTCGGCTTTCGGATCTTCGAGCTGAGGTCTTCGAGCCTGGTGGATTTTGGGTGCAGAGGCACAGATCCGAGCGAAGAAGTTTCTTGACCAAGCCCGTGTAGTAATGTAGAGTAGCACATGCTCGATTTTCTGATATTTGAGCTTGCACTATCTAAGTTGCCTCGAAATCTGCGGCAAAAACTGTTGTCACATTCAGAGACAGCGTCCACGACGAATGCAAACACCATGCCCCAGGGAGCTGAACCTCCAATACCGAAAAATCCGAATTCCGAACCCTGGAAATCCAAACCCTCAAACCGAAAAGCTTGAAATCCACTAGAGAATTCCCGAACCTAGACAAAACAGCACAAAACAAATCGAACATAAATGCGTGTTAAACATATATATATATATATACACACACACATATATATATATATATAGAACTATGTGTGCAAAATTGAACACTTATCAAACACACAGAAGACATGATATAAAACCACGCAACAGCAAGACTCCAAGACCGTGGCAAATAACAACTCTTCAAACAAGAGAAAAATCGAACACGAAAAACCCCAAACCCTAAACCCTAAACGAAAAAGTCCCAAGGGCCGGCTCAGCAGCGGCTTGGCCGCTCGCCGCAGCCTTGACAACCACCACACCTCAGATTTTCTCTTTTCAAGGATGCTTCTCATCTCATAAACGGCGCTGCAAAGCTGCTAACCTACTTTACCCCTCGGATCCCTTGGGCTTTGGGCTGAGGGTTTACAGTAGGGTTTACTGCTTCGGGGGTTCCTTATTGTAGTATAGTATAATATACCCCAAAACCCTATTCTACTTATTAAGCCCCCTATATTAGGGTCTAGGCTTTAGGGTCCAGGGTTTGAGGGTCCAGGGTTTTGGGCTTACGGTTTAGGGTCTCATAACAAGGTGTCCCCTGGTTGCCACCTGGCAGCCGAGCCGACCGTCACGGCCAGGCCGGCGACGAGGCCCCGCGCCCCGCGCGGGGCCGCTCGAAGCTCGGGGGCCTTCAGGTTATGCAGGGGTATCTAGAGTCTAGAGGATTCAGGTTTTAAGTATAGCTAGGGTTTGGGTTTAGGGTTTAGGGTTTAGGGTTTAGGGTTTAGGGTTTAGGGTTTAGGGTTTAGGGTTTAGGGTTTAAGTATAGTTATGGTTTGGGTTGTGGGATATAAAGGAGCAGCTGGAACAAGGACCCCCGAAAGCAAGCAGCTGCTCGACTGAAGGCTACAGGAACCATCTGAAACTCTATCTCGCTTGGCGACGCCGGCTGTTCACCTCAACCTAAACCCTAAACAAGCCTAAACCCTAAACCCTAAACCCTAAACCCTAAACCCTAAACCCTAAACCGTTTAAATATTCGGATGCAGACCTGAGCCAAGTCCTACCGAATTCACAGCATCCGGCCTGCAACGCCTGCAATCGCTGTGTGGCATCGCACCTTGGCTGAAAAAGAGGCGCGGCCTGCTTACCTGTTTGAGGGTTCTTGTCATCAGGATTCCCTAAACCCTAAACCCTAAACCCTAAACCCTATTTCGATCTATCTTCGGGTCGCTCAGGCTGCTAGGCCACCAGTGTGACTGGCAAAGGTTGGGCAGCGCTGCTTTGCTGTGGGCAGGGGCAGCGAACATGGCTCCACAGACAGTGAGACGTGGAGTTTCTGAAGCTTCCCAGAGAGCCCAATACCCCTTAAATAAGGAATATAGCTTAAATTGTGGGGGCCTTAATACTATGATTTAAGGTATCGTCCTCAATTAAGGGGTACTGGGCTCTCTGGGTTCCTGGCTCAGAGCCCGATCACCTTTAGCCCACTACCTGCGTCATTTGCTGCATGGCTCTCTGGGTCTAGTCGCGACGACAGCTTTGACCTGCTGTTTGGGAAGACACCTCCTGGAGCAGCCAGAGGGCTGTCTACTTGCTTCCATCAAAACGTGGAGGTTTGCGGTCTGCTTTCTTGCTCTGTGGACAGCGTTGCGATCACCATTCCTACATATGCCTACCGGCTCGTGTGCTGGTGATAATCCCTCAACCTCTTTGTGGTCGGGATGCCGAACCTGCGATGCACGTGGTCGGATTCATGTCGGGCCTGGTGAAAGCGAGCATGCACCACAAGCTGACTCTTGGGAATAGAAGCAGTGAGGCCAATAGTAGTAGCACGATAGTCTGCAACCCCTGAAATCCTACACCCTCATGCCCTACACCCCAAAAGAACCACCAAAACCACAAAAGTACAAATTAGTATATTACAATACGACATGATATATTGAACCCTGCATGAACCTCCCGAACAACGCTCGGGGCTTGCCTTTCCCAGCCTCGGCAGTGAAACTCCCATCTATGAAAGGACAGTCAAAGCCTTATCCGTTTTGAGGGCTTTTAAGGCTTTTTTAGGGTTTAGAGTTTGTGAGCTCAAGGAGTTTAAGATTTGAGGTTTGGGGTTTGAGAGTTTAGGCACGGCTTCGGACCGGCTTGTTGGAATCAACAGAACGGCCGCTTTAGGCGGTACCATGTGGGATGAACCAGAATGACGGCAGGCCGGACACAATTCTGATGCTGAGCCAGTCACGAGGGTGGCTATACCCCGGTTACCCGGTTATATTAAGCTATTCTACAAACAAACCACCCGAAGCCATGCAAACCCTAGTGCTAAACCGCCCTGAAGCCCAAAAACCTGAGCCCCCCGTTTTGCCGGAGCATCGGACACATGGGATTAGTTCGCTATCTGCCATAGGCAGCCTCGAGTGGAGACTGCGGCGGCGCACATGCCAGGGAGCCAGAACTGGGGCTTCATAAGAGTTCTCACTCGCGCGTTGTGGTGCTTTCTGCCTTACACCCCTGGCTGCTAGGAACCGATTTACAGGTGCAGGGACCACCTTATGATTGGCGGGCTTCGTATCGTGCTAGCCACTGCTAGTCACGCTAGCCCCTGTAAACCCGAACCCTGCCTCGAATCGATGAAACCTGAACTGAAAATCTTGATACGTTTCAGGGTTTTGCCTAAAACAATCCGCAACACTCAACCCCTTAACCCTGAACCCTAAACCCTAAACCCTGAACCCTAAACCCTGAACCCTAAACCCTAAACCCTGAACCCTAAACCCTGAACCCTCGCGGAAAGCCTGCACCAACAAAAACCGTTGCGACACCTCGCGTTCGGTGCTCCCGGCAAGTTCATTACGACAGAGGAAAGCAGGCGCCAGAGCAGAGCATGGACAGCCCATGGGAAACCCCGAAGCTTAGCGGTAGCAGGGTTTAGGGCCGTTCAGGGGTTTAGGGGTTTAGGGGTTCAGGGTTTAGGGGTTTAGGGTTTAGGGTTATATGAAGGGTTTGAGGATTCAGGGGTTTAACCAGGTTAAAGGTTTAGGGAGTAGGGGTGGTTTAGGGTTTAGGGCTGAAGGCTCGGCTTCATGGCTTTTCGATGTTGGAGTATGGGGTCTGAGGGTGTAGGGTTTAGGGTTTAGGGTTTAGGACCAAGGTCCAGAGTGTGAGGGTTTCGGGTGCACCCCACAAATCAACGTGGGCACCGAGTCCTTGCAAGGCCCGCGCCTGCGACTCTTTGATCGCAGCAGGATCCGCAGCAGACTGTGTGGATGAGTTCAGGTGAACCGGCCACCGCAACGTAGCATTGAATTATACAAAGTTGACGAGTATAGGGCACACACCGCGCTCTAACAGTTTTGTACGAAAGATGAAGACATCGCTTCCGATATTGTGCCCACATACATACATACATACATACGTACATACATGCAAAATTGCGGACATACATACAGACAGACATGCGTACATGTGTCCACGCATACATGATGCTACATGGGCGCATGCATGCATGCATGCGAAAATGTGCTACATACAAGCATACATACACATATACGCACACAGGGCTCTTCTACTTATGTGGGTGCAAAGGTCTTTCTCCCGACCCGTACAGTAAGTGGAAGGGTCGTCTGCTCCTTGCATGGGCATCGTCGGGGGCGCAGTTTCCTTTCATCACGATTGACTATTCCGCAACATAAGATGGTGCAAAAGGTAAGACAATACGCGATCAACACGCGAGGTGCAGGGGGCTAATGATTTTCGGGGGTCGTAAGGTCGTGGTGGCTTAGCGTCCACTCGACATGCACAGTCTGTGCGTGAATGCTGTCCCCTTGGAAGGAAGGCATCCTAGGCAGCCTACACTGAGTGCTTCGGGAGTCCCTGCTTGTGGCTGCATGATCGCAAAACCAAAACCCCGAACTGCTGTCCTGACAGCTTCGGTGCCCATCCGTGACTTCCGTGATCCCAAAGTCACACACCATGTCGCATCTGCTGAGATGCTGTGAACCCTACAGCCCAAGACCCTCATCCGAGAACCCTACACTCTAAAGCCCTAAAACCCGGAGCCTTAAGCTCCTAAAGCCGCCAATGGCCTAGAACTCGTCGATCTCAAAGTCTAGAACCCCCGGCCTCTTTCATGCCTTTGACATGTTCTCAGCCCCTGTCCGCTCCGATCCCCTCACATTTCGATCCCGCGCAAGCTTCAGACTCGAGAGGCCTAGACAAATCGCTTCGCATCGCGGTTTTGGGGAGATTGTTCCTAGTTGTCCAGGCCCAGTATTCGTCTGAAGAAGTAACCTCCGCTATTCCTAAGGGTTCCCCGGAAGTTCGTAAAACTCCAAATCCCAAAACCCTAAACTGAAGATCCGAGACGCTGACTACAACCGGAGAAAGAATCTGCGAGGAGGCCTTCCCAGGTGAGACGAGTCTGTGGGGGTTCGGGGCAGCTCCTGGAGCACCAAGGGCAAGGATGGGTCTCAAGGCGATCATAAGAGTAGTAGGTATAGGGAAAACACCGGTACCAATAATGATGATATTTATCATTATCATAGTCGTTAGCAGCAGCAGCAGCAGCAGCAGCAGCAGCAGCAGCAGCAGCAGCAGCAGCAGCAGTAGCTGTAGCCGTAGCCGTAGCCGTAGCCGGAGCAGGAACCGGAGCAGGAGCAGTAGCAGGAGAAGTAGCATCAGTAGTAGTGGTGGTGGTGGTGGTGGTGGTGGTGGTAGTAGTAGTAGTAGTAGCAGCAGCAGCAGCAGCAGCAGTAGTAGTAGTAGTAGCACCAGCAGCAGCAGCAGCAGTAGTGGTAGCAGTAGTCGTTGTCGTCGTCGTAGTAGTCGTAGTAGTCGTCGCCATAGTAGCAGTCGAAGAAATAGTTGTAGTTGCTGTTGTGGCAGCAGCAGTAGCAGTCGTAGTAGCAGTAGCAGTAGCAAGTAGCGGAGTAGTAGTAACGATCATGACACGGTCATGTGTTTAATATTGGTCTGCGTTTTGGATGTGGTATATGTATAAAAATATATGCATACATGTGTACATGTCTCTATATATATACATATATATGTAATATATATATATATATATAGGTATAAGTACATAATTACAAAATATAACTACATGTATATGTATGCTGTATATACTGATGTATATTATATGAAGTATCTGGTCAGAGCCGAAGTTCGAGCACATCCATCTTTACCCAAATGCTCACAGGAGCCTACAGCGAACCCCTGCATGCGCAGGCAGAATCCTGGCAAAAGGACTGGCGAAGGGTTTAGGGTCTGGGGCCTAGGGTTTGAGGCTCGCGCCTCAGGCTTCAGGGTATGGTATCGGATAACCTCCAAAGCCATCACCAGAGCTGTTGCCTTGTGCTTCGAAGAGAGGGTTGAAGTTAATACCTCGTATGGCTCTCGACGCGCCGCGTTGAGAAAAATCGTCACACTTGCAAGCCGAACAGAAAAGCCACTAAACCCTAAACCCCAAACCCATCCAAAAAGTAGCAGCTACCGTATGTGGAGAGAGAAGTTGGGTTGCCGGGGGCCCGGGACTAGTGACTGCAAAGCGGGCTTGCGCAGGGTTCTTCCTGCTCCGCACACTCCTGCAAGGCAGGGGCTTTTGCCCTCAGTGTCTTCCTCCAAGCTTCCCGTCTTTGCTGGAAAAACCATTCTCGCCCTCGGCCTGAGATGCAGGAACAGCGAGCGGGTTTCAACTACAGCTCAATGGGTTTTCTGCAGGAACCATACCCTCTACCCTAACCCCTAAACCCTACACCCTAACTACTGCTTCTTTCTTGCCTCCTTCTTTGGACACTTGCATGTTCGTGAAGGATGTCCGCGTCCGAAGACATGGAGTCTGTTAAAGGAACCCAAGCATAGGCCTTATAGAGTAACCCTCAAGGAACCCTTATGGTATCCCGTTAAAGGAACCCTTATGGTATCCTTTTAAAGGAACCCTTCTCAAAGAGGTGCCGCAATAAGCAGAAAATTCGGTTCGGGCCGGAGGGGGGAAATTATGCTACAATACAAGCATCGAAGGACTTTGAGGACGCGGTTGACAACTGATTACTCAGGCAACTGCTATGTTTGAGAAGCTTCTAAATGTAAATTTGGTACAGTGACAGTAAACACAACACCCGCAGTCTTGAGGGCGGCACCCCCTTAGTGCCCCCATGCCAATCAGTGAATTGAAACGAGGTGATGAGATGGCCTCCGTCTACGCCACACCCTAAGCCCAAAACCTGAAACCTCAAAATCTAACCCCCAAGCCCCAAGCCCTAAACCCTGAACCCTAAACCCTGAAACCTAACTTTAAGCCAAGACCCTGGTTTCAGTTGGGGTTCTGCCACACTTTAACTGAAGCCCTTCAGCTGCAACTGCTCATACGTAGAGCAGGAAGGGGGTTTAGGGTTTAGGGTCTAGGCTTTTACGGCTTCAGAGTTTTTGAAGCTTACTGCTTTAGCCACCTTGAACGGAAGTCTCTGGAGCCTACACCGTAGCACATTGTCTGCCTGGCACGGACGCGCCTCGTGCTGGGCAGCACGGTGGGCTTCATGGTGCTGGTACTCGTAGCCGCTTGTCTGGATGGATATGCGGGGAAAACTTGATGAATTACCGGCTGCTCCAGTTTCCGAGTTTCGGCTTCAGGGCAGCGTTGGCGAAGGGGAAATCCTCCTGGGTAGATCCAGCACCTTTGGGTCTGTGGGCCTGGGTCCTAGGATGCGGATTTCTGCTAGCACAGGGGCCTTAACAAGTTGCCTTCAGCTCGGCGAAAAGCCTATACCTCGCCGAAGAGTAGTTCATGGCCTTCCCTTCACTTGGGTCTACAAACTCAACCGACTACGCATACGGACACCGAACTATGACAGGCGTGTAAGCTGTCTCACTGAGAAGGTCAGGTTTTTGGCTTTGAAGATAGCCTCTGTTGACGTGATACCGTAAATGATAACGTAGTTTCGAAGCCATGTCATGCATCTTCCCTAGCCCCTGAACCTTAGAATACCTGTTCAGGGTTCCTTGTTTTGATTTCCTTAAAAAACCTGAAAAGGGTAGATTGTTTTGTGATTTTCCTTAGTCAGTAAATAGACGTCAAATTTGTAGGGGGCTTAATATTAGGCTTAAAGGTATCCTAAAACCCACGAAGCTGAGTCCGTAGACCTAAAAGCCTATGTAAACCCTACCTTACCTTACTTTTGTGTAGGGTCCCTATAGAAAGTCCATAAATTAGGGTTTATACCAAGACTTACTAAGAACGTATAAAATTGAGGCCCTAAACCCTAAGCCCTAAACCCTAAACCCCAAAGGTTAACAACCTAAACCGTAAACCCTAAACCCTAAACTGTAAACCCCGAACATTAGCCTGGAACTCGTGGCTCCGCCCGTGCTCCGCGACTTTTTGGTCGACCACCTGAAAGGCGGGGGAGCTCGAGGGTCCCGAAAGGGGTTTAGGTTTAGGGTTTAGGGTTTAGGGTTTAGGGTCCTGGGTTTAGGGTTTAGGGTTTAGGGTTTAGGGTTTAGGGTTTAGGGGTTTAGGGTTTAGGGTCCTGGGTTTGAGGAGCGGCATCAGGGCGCAACAACTGCATCCTTCACGTCTGCGAACTGCCAA
>CAJNDV010032668.1:26920-39429 GCA_905221635.1 Symbiodinium sp. CCMP2456 | reverse complement strand
ATTTAAGCCACCCACGGGGGGGGGGTTAGGGTTTCGGGGTTTAGGGGAAATCCTAAACCCTAAATCCCTAAACCCTTCACCGAGTGATGCTTCCTTGGCTTCGACTTTCATGTGCTATTAGGGTTTCGGGTGCATTGTTTGCTTTTTTTCTGCCTGAGCTACATATGAGTTCCTCGTGTTATACTGTTTAGGAAGTTCATACTGTAAACCCTAAACCCTAAACCCTAAACCCTCAACCCTAAACCCTGAACCCTAAACCCTCAACCCTAAACCCTAAACCGGGGCTCACGCTTCCGGATGTATCGGGGGTTTCGGGGTTAGGGTTCGTGTGAGGTTGCCAGGATGGGCCAGAAGCCTTGTGCTTCCAGAAGATGAGAGGACAATCATTTCAAGTAGCGTTTATAGGGCTTAGGGTTTAGGGTTTAGGGTTTAGGGTTTAGGGTTTAGGGTTTCTTCAAGCGTTCGGCTTAGGGTTTCGGGGTTTAGGGGTTTGGGGCTTATAGGGTCTAGGGGTTGTAGGGTGTAGGGGTTTAGGGTTTAGGGGTTTTGGGTTCGGGGTTTAGGGTTTAGGGGTTTAGGGTTTAGGGGTTTAGCGTTTATAGGGCTTAGGCCTTCTAGGGTTTACGGCTTCGGGTTTACAAGTTGTCAGTGTCAGAGGTTAACGGCATTTGTGCGCAGGGTTTTCTAGAGTCTAAGCCAGGTCAGCGCTATCCTTATCCCCCATAATGTAATGTAGGGGCCTATGTTGGGGGTTCCTTGCTATACCTATAGTATATTGGGCCCCAAAACCCTATTCTAATTATAAAGGCCCCTATATTACGGTTGCCCGACAACCGGCTAGTTTCTATACGCCTCGAAAACCCGGGGCTTTGTGTCTTTTGTGTCTGTACGTGCTTGTCCCCCAGGATCTTCAGCACTGAAAGTACAATGTGGGGGAGAACTACCCAGACCATTATGGTAATTCCTATGACATGACAGAAACCCGATCCTTTGGGTGTCTCACTGCGTTCTAGCCTCAGGTTCTGGCCTTTAGTAGCGGTTCCACATAAGAAACGTCGGGTAGTCTTTGTAGACTTGGGACACCAAAGGAGGTACTACTTGCATACTTCGAGTCTTAGGGAAAAGCTATCAAACACCCTAAACCTAAACCCTAAAAACTAAACCTCAAACTCTAAAAACTAAACCCTAAATCCTAAACCTGCGAGCTTCATACCCTAAGAGCCCCAAGCAGCCAAGCAACGTACCGAATCCCGTGCCCCAGTGCATTCGCTCATCCCGTTGGCTAGATCCCCAAAATTTGTAGCTTAGGATCCGGTGTGAAACTTTTAGGAATCATGGTAGTTGTCAAAATTATGGTCCCATTTGGGGTACACTAAATAATAGGTGCCGTATTATAATAAGGACCCAAAAAGGGACCATAATTTTGACAACCACCCATCAGGGTGTAGGGTTTAGGGCTTAGGGGGTGCAGGGTTTAGGATTTAGGCCCCTTCAACCAACGAGTTGGGCCCCAGCCCCTTAGGGTTTAGGGTTTAGGGTTTAGGGTTTAGGGTTTAGGGTTTAGGGTTGAAATCCCGAGCCATAGTAGTCATATAAGCGGCTATTCCCATAAACCTACTGTAAGCCTCTTTCAGCTGGCCTCAATCGCCGCCTTCGACATGGAGGCGAAGCGCTCTGCTCGTGATGCCACATCAGATAACTTGTCCTCCTGAGGTTTGCGATTTCAGGGTCTTGTGTTTAGGGCTTAAACCCCTAAGCCCTCAACCTAAACCCTAAACCCTAAACCCTAAACCCTAAACCCTAAACCCTAAACCCTAAACCCTAAACCCTAGTCGAGGTTGTGAGGGTCGGGGTCTAAGGGTTTATAGACTTATAGACTACAGGGACTCAGGTTTACCCAGAGTAATCCATACGGCTTCGGGTTGAGGGTTAGGGTTAAGGTTCAGGGTATAGGGTTCAGGGTGTAGGGTGTAGAGCACCTTTATATTATGAGTCGCCTCTCCGGATGTTCCCCAAATTCGTTGGCGCATCACCTTCTTATGAGTCCTTAAATCCTAAACCCGTTTGGGTCCGGGGTGTGGGCTGCAATTGCATGGGACTTTGATTATGCTAGGCAAGGCAAAAGTCCGAAAATAGAATGCCCTGACCCCCCCCCCCCATAACCCGTCCTCAACTCTACTTAAAGGATCTTCAGACTTAGTGACTATAGTGTCAGACGTAAGGGAAGTATAGTTGTCTAAATCCCTAACTAACCCTAACCGCCAAGCTAAAAAACTTTGACCCTACGACCCTACCTATAGTCTCCATTGTAGTTCCTTTTTGGGGATACCTTATAAATTCCTTAATATATAAATGGTTAAACCTAAAAAGGGAACTACAATGGAGACTGCAGGTAGACCCTAAGCGGCCGCCTGCCTCCAAAGGCAAATCTGTCGCCAGCCGCTGCTCTTCCAAAGCTTCCTCGTGATGACGGCTGTAACAGATTCTTTCAAGGCTTTAGGGTTTAGGGTGTTGCGGTTAACGGGGTGCGGGTTGAGGGTTTGGGGCTTTAGGGTTTAGGGTGTTGCGGTTAACGGGGTGCGGGTTTAGGGTTTGGGGCTTTAGGGTTTAGGGTGTTGCGGTTAGCGGGGGTAGGCCAAGTTTTCTTGCAAGGGTGGAATCAGGTATTGCTTCTTGGTGCTTTAGTGCTTCAGACACTTGGGGTTTAACACTGCCTAATGCTTGAACCCTAAACCCTAAACCCTAAACCCTAAACCCTACACACTCAAGTAGTGGTTCCCAGGGGAAACTTGGGCCTTCAGATTCTCAAAAAAGATTGCCAGCATTCCGCGACTGGTGCTTCAGGACCGGTTTAGGGTTTAGGGTTTAGGGTGCTTCAGGATTCAGATTTGCCGGTCTTGGGATCTTTGTCCTACAGAGCATACTTAAGACGGTTTAGGGTTCTGAGGGCCACAGCAGCCTAAACCCTAAACCCTATAAACCCTAAACCCTAAACCCTAAACCCTAAACCCTAGCAAGGCACTTCTAGCCTGGAGCCTGCTGCAGGCAAGCGAGAGAACCCGGCTCTGCCACAAGATCGCTGCACCAACGCCCATCAGAAGCTACCTACCCAAAGGCCCTAAAGTAGTTCCTTTTCGGGGTTCATATATAGAATCGTATAAGGTAACCCCAAAACGGAACTACTTTAGGTCCTATACCTAGAGTCTCCATTGTAGCTCCAAGCTTTGGTTTAACCAACTCTATGTTTAGGATCCTAGAACCTAAGGTTAGAAGCGTGGGCCCCTAATATGGACCCTTAGGCCGTTTAGGGGGATTCCAGGGACCCTTAAGGGTGTATACAGGTATTTATAGTAGGTCTGTCAGGGTCCCTGGGTTAGGGCCCGTACTAGGGGCCCATGGTTTCTAAGTTAGAAACAGTAACCCCCAAGAGGAACTACAATGGAGACTATAGGAATCTCATGCACCATTGCACCGGGACGCCACAGCACCCACGAGGAGAATTCCATAGATCTGCCTCAGTGGTGGTTGAACAACTTGTGTTCTCCTAAATCCTCAACCCCAAACACTCAAACCTCAACCCTAAACCCTCGACCGTAAGAGGCAACCAGCGGACCGCTATGGAGACCTTTAACCTAGCCTGGCCAGCAGGACAAGAAAAGTAGGGGATCTTCGTATGATGCAAAACACATAAAGGATCCTTGCTAATAAGCGGCTTCTTCTAAGGACACCATAACTAACCTTGAGCAACAAACCACACCCAACATAGGCGTAGTGCTTCAGGTTTTGGGGGTTGTGTGCCTTGGGGTTTACACTTCTTGAGTCTAGAGTTACGTTGGACGCTGATTTGTTTGTGTAGGCCTTTAGGTCCGAGTTTAGAGTTGAGGCTTTGGGCTTTTGGGGGGTTACCCTGGTTCCCGAAGGATCATGTCAAGTTTGATCGCGACATGCCAATCCCTAGCAGCCTCATGTGCACGACATCTGGAAAAGACTGCGCCCAAACACCCAGAAACATCCAGAAACGCCAAAAGGCAAGCCATAGGCTTAGGGACTTGAGTGAATGCGCCCGAGGCACAAGAATTGAACAAGCCTTCCACCAAAGTTGATCGCCTGCCTGCAAAACTCCTCGCAGTCTACACCCGCGACGTAGCTGATGGCGTTGGAGGTGAGACCTTTGGCCAGAAAACCCCTAAACGATAGTATGGAGGTTCAGTCCTGAGAATAGGGTGTTGTATATCAGGTAAGTGTTGTACATCGTGGCATCAAAGAGCCCTACGGCCTTAATTACATAGCATTACTACTTAGGCCCTTACGCTATCCTTCAGCACAGAACCATCCGACCGCCGGATAGACAAACCACATTCCTGAACTCGGGACATCAACCTCAGATCCCCAAGCCAGCGCACCCGAATCTTCACCTCAGACCCTGCACTCCAAACCCTAAACCCCAATGCATCCGGAGCCCATACAAGCTTTCTATTTGAAAACTCGCCTTGCTGAGGAGACGGTTTAGGGTTTAGGGTGACTCTGGGGGAGGGCGGAACCTATGAGTCTGGCCTTGCGCCTGCAAACCCGTCGGATCCTGAAGGTCTGCACGGTTGCCCAAAGGGTCCATGTACCCAAATAGTATATACGTTGGCATCAAAGTACCTACAAAGCATATACTGTTCTAGGGGCCTAAATAATTAGAATGGGGTTTTGGGTTTTCAGGGCTGAGGTCCAAGAGGAAGGGCTACTGGTTGAGGGTTCAGGATCCCAGATTGCCATTTCTCTCGGTGTTTCGGGTACATAGCTGTAGGCGTGTGCGTATTAGCTGTAGGCGTGCGTGCGTATACATACATAAACAAATAAATAAGTGTGTATATATATATATATATATATGTGTGTGTGTGTATGCGTGTATGCATGCTTGCATGCATGCATACATGCCTGCGCGCATGCAAGCATATGGGTATGTAAGGATGAATGTAATATGCATGTATGTCTGTCTGCGTTTGTACGGGTGGGGTGTGCATGTATATCTGACTCAAGTTCTTGATCTGAAGTCTCAGCAGCGTGGCAACTAGGATGTAGGTCTGTTGAATGTTGAACGTATGTTGAAGTTACTTGTCCAGTGGTCTAGGAGAATCAAAGGTTAACCTATTGGTTAGTACCCAAAAATAAGGTACAGTTCACCTACTGTACTACTAAGGCAAGTATGACGAGCAGTCATCCAAGTGTGACTCGACGCCTCAGCAAAAGCAGCAGCATGTCCCAAACCCTCAGCACCTGAAACCCAAACCCTGAACCCTACATCCCAACAGCAGCGATCCCAGTATTTAGGTTCCTTACCAGAGGTCGCCTGCCTCTTGAGACTCCCATGCCAGAGTTTTGTCATGCGAACTCTCTGTGGCAAGACGTAGAGAACGCTAACGTCGTTTTCTCACTTTGATGTGATGTAGCCTGGGAGGCAGGCTCTTAGCCAAAGACTGCAGGGCATAGGGCCATAGGGTTGGGAAGTAGGGTAATTACCCCGACCTTACACCCCCACACTTTGGCTTACAATCAACTCCGAAACCTCCCTAGACCCAGAGTTGCAGTACCTTGTTTTACTACCTCATTCTCCTATTATTGGGTCTCAAGCATAACGTGAATTCTTGTCACAAAAAACATGCCGCAATCCACATCCTGAAGCAGACCTGTCGTATTCGACAACGACCCTGCTCAAAAAAAACCAAACAGAGTCCAGTGACGACCTCGATGGTACCATTCCGCCCAGAGGCAGGGCAAGCAAAGAACCTTTGCTGGGTATATCTATTGGTTTACGGATACTCTTGAGAATGCTTTGTTCGACTGTTATCGAGATTTGTAGACTATCTCTACTCTCCATTGCAGTTCCTCTGTGGGTTAATCAACTTGATGGCTAGGATCCTATTACATAAGATTCGTCAACTCAAAGTTTGAAATGAACTAATGGTACAAGCGGGACTGTGTCATTTCGGATCGCTTTCAGTTGAGCGAGTCGTGCACCAAGGTGTCGGATGGAAGTTCGGAGCGTGGCCCCAAAAAACAGCCAATGACTCCTCAAACCAAACCGCCTGAAACCCAAATTTCGGAAGCCGACACCTCGACCTCCGGATGCTTCAGTACCAAAGAGAAGTGCTGGGTTAGGTACGTGTTTGGACCAGGGGCATGATACAACCAAGCCCTTTACAAACCTGAAATATCTCCAGAGCCCTAGCCTAAACCCTAAACTCTCCACCCTGAACCCTAAACTATAAACCCTACACCCGTGTCCCTAATCCCGAAACCCTGAAACCCTCAGCCCGCCCTAAACCCTGAGCCCGAAACACGCAAACCCCAAACTCTAAACTCCCAAAGCCCTGAAACCCGAAACTCGAAACCCTGCAACCCTAAAACCCTAAAAACCCCAAACCCCAAACCCTAAACCCTGAACCCTAAACCCTAAAACCCCAAAAACCTTAAAACCTTAAGACCTCTCAAACAATACCTACCCTAAACACAAAACCCGAAGCCCTGAAACCCCAAAAACTTAAAACCTCTCACAAAAATAGCCTAAGCCTAAACCCTAAACCCTAAACCCTAAACCCTAAACCCTAAACCCTAAACCCTAAACCCTAAACCCTAAACCCCAAACCCCCCAAACCCTAAAAAAAAAGCGAAGGGAACATCCTGGGCTCGCAAAGGAATCGTTTTCTGCTCTCGGAAAGAGTATCCTGGGGGCGTGTAACATTGGAGTTCTTCGGCTTGGGGCGTTGAAGGGTTTAGGGTTTAGGGTTTCGGTTTTAGGGTTTAGGGTTTAGGGTTTAGGGTTTAGGGTTTCGGTTTTAGGGTTTAGGCTTTAGGATTTACAGGGTCTAGGGTTTATAGGGTTTTATGGTTTAGGTTTTAGGGGCCCTTGAGTATCCTGGGGTAACTGAGGCTTTCGGGTTAAGGGGGGAAAGAGTATCCTGGCGGTAGGGTTTAGGGTTTAGGGTTTAGGGTTTAGGGTTTAGGGTTTAGGGTTTAGGGTTTAGGGTCTCGTGGGCTTTTCGGGTTTGGGGTTTGGAGGGTTTAGGGGTTCTTCCAATACGGATCCTCTGTTTGGACCCTATAAGCCCTAAACCCTAAACCCTAAACCCCTAAACCCTAAACCCTAAACCCTAATTGGGTTATATGGGAGTTTTCGGGTTTAGGGCTTGGGTTTAGAATTTCCGAGGATCGGGCCTTTCTTTTGAAGGGCCCCTTACAAAAAGGGTGCTCTATTTAGGGTTCCATGTTAGTTAGGGTCCCCTATTTCCTGACACTCCTACATTCGGGATAGTAGAGGTATGTAACCCTAAACCCTAGACCCTAAACCCTAGACCCTAAACCCTAAACCCTAAACCGTTAGGGTTGCTCTCGAGATCTGATTAGTTTCGGGCTATCTTCAGGTCACATTAGGAGTACTTGGGTTATGAGGAAGGTTAGGGTTCATTTGGGGGCTCGGGTTTGGAACGGCAAAGGTATGCTAGGATTAGGGTTTAGGGTTTAGGGTTGAGGTGACAGTAAGGTCTGATAAGAAGGTTTGGAGTTTTCAGGCTTCAGGGTGGCAAGTATACTCGAGACTGGTAGTCGGGCTTGCAATCTTCCCCCGGGCGGCTCTTCCGACCAAGCGCCACGGCTGCAAGGCTTCTCTAGGTTGTAACCCTAGAAATCACACAAGAAACGAATAGGTAACAGAAGTCACGGGTGATACCCTAAACCCTAAACCCTAAACCCTAAACCCTAACCCCTAAACCCTAAACCCTAAACCCTAAACCCTAAACCCTAAGTCACGGGTGATGCTACAGTGCTAATGAAGCAAGTCCATTTACACAGGGCTTCCTTTGACTCTGGGCTTCCAACGGCTGTGAAGCTCCTTGCAGCCAGCAAAAACACATCCATGCATACACTTCTCAAGGTAATGTCCCTAAACCCTAAACCCTAAACCCTAAACCCTAAACCCTAAACCCTAAACCCTAAACTCAAAACCGTTGTGTCCACAGATTTTGCTCGAAAGACATTCTGGACTGGTAAGGCTCAAAATCCCCTGGACAAGTGAAGCTGAACTTTTGGTGTGGGATATACTATAGAAGCCTAAACAATTACCAATATCATTCCTTAAAGCTCCTTATATCTATATATATATATATATACTATGATATACCCCGAAACCTTATTCTAATTATTTGTTAAGTCCCTACATTATGGCGGAGGGCAAGTCACCTCAAGACCTCGCCCTTTTGGCGACATAAGCTGCGCTCCACATGAAATAGGGGTCTTGATGATTAGACCAAAGCTTCGGGGAGCCCTAAACCCTAAACCCTAGACACTGAACCCTAAACCCAAACCTACATGGGGACTAGGCGGAGATTTCGCTCCCAAGCTTTCTGATCACTATACTGAGACTTCCAGGAGAGTCTACAGTGGTTCCGTTCATATCGTTCTTTGCAAGCGGTATCTGGGTCGGGGTTCCTAATAAAACCAGAACCGCTATAAACCCTAAACCTACACCCTTAAATCCCAAACCCCTAACCCTAAACCCGTAAACCCCTGAACTCTAAACCCTGAATCCCTGAACCGTTCTCCGTAAACCCCACACGCTGAAATCCTAAGCCCACAACCCCGAGTCCCCGGGGGAAGCTGTGCATAGACTGAGCTCCCCGATTCCGATTCACACACTATCAAGTGGCAAATACCAAAATGGTTGAGGGCTTCGGGCTTAGGGTGTAGGGGGTTTAGGGTTTAGGGTTTAGGGTTTGTGTAGGGCTTATGGTTTAGGGCTTAGGGCCTAGGGTTCAGAACTTAGAACTACAAAGGGTCTCGGAGTAAGCGTCGAAGGCCCAGTAACCAGCATTTTTAGCTCTAGTGTGCAACAAAAAACGTCGGAGTGAGTCCGAGGATCCCATGGAACCCGACTGCAGCACGTATACACGCTGACAATCTGCACCTGCCCAAGGCCCCATAGTAGTTCCTTTTTGTAGCTTCTATTTAGGATCTTAGGGAATCCAAAAAGGAACTACTATGGAGCCTATGGGTGGCTTCAAAGGATTTGGAAGGAGGGTTCTAGCAGATTCTGGTGTGTGGCTTGGGGTAACTTTTCTCTCTAAGCTCCTGTTTCCGAAGTACATAAGGGTGTAGGGCTTAGTGTCAAGTGTAGAGTCTACGCTTAAGGGGTTTTGAGTGGTTTAGGGCAACAAGCCTCTGTGACCCAATGACTTTGGAGCATTGGCTTAGGGCTGAACATGGCGTGCGCTGTTATGCTTTTTATGGTTCAGGTTTTAGGGTTTAAGGGTCTAGAGGTTTAGGAATGCTGTTGAAGATGTCAACAAACTGAGCCGGGTCCTACACCGCTACCCCAATTTAAAACCTGCCCACAGGAGGCTGAGCAAAGCTCTGAACCCTAAACACTAGACTTGGCTTCGTCAAGGCAGTACGGTTCAATGTAGGTAGGGCCTTGACCATCATTAGACCAGGAGTCTAAAACATGGGAGAATGTCGGAGCACAAAGGGATAGTTCACCCCATGGTTCAGAGTACTACACACCCTAATTAAGTTAGGGAGCACCAAGGGATAGTTCACCAATGATTCAGGCTTCTATATGGTAGATTCCGAAAATAGGGGAACCTAATATAGTACCCGAAATAGTAGGATCTCACTATAAGGACTCCAAAATAAGGTACCCCAAGAGACGAGTTCCAAGATTGCGGCCTGGTAAGAAGAAATCTTGCCCAGGTGTGGACACCTGGTTTAGGGATTAGGGATATTTGAAGCTTAGAGTCGCGGTTGTGTGGGTTCTCGGGTAAGTTGGGTTTGAGGTTGATAGGGTTCTTTGTGGTTTAGGGCTTAGGGTTTGTGGATGCCTGTGCCTATTTGACATGCAGCTTAACTTCAGGCCCGTGGAAGGGAGAGCTTAGACGTAAGGGCCCGAGCCCCACACCAGGTTTAGGGTTTAGGGTTTAGGGTTGAGGGTTTAGGGCAGTTGTTGGGTTTTCAGCCCTTCCAGACCATTCAGAGTGTAGTATTCGTGACCTTCAAGTCTACAGGTGGACCCTCCAGACAGGGCTTCAGGGTTGTTGGCGTGGTATGGCCTGGGAGGATATGCCTGTTGACACGTAGGCAAACAAGTCTTTGGGTTCAGGGTAAAGGATTGAAGTGCCTTAACTTTTTGACCTTTTTTCTGGTAGCTGCAAATTGTGCAATAGCTAGAGGCTTTTGCTTCTTGACCTGATTCATCAAGTTTACAGGCTACACCAGCAATGTACCCCGCCATAAACCCATCAGCCCTGTAATCCACAACTCAAAAGGACCAATGCGCATTCCACCGCAAATACCTCGAACAAGATTTTTGGCCCTCACACAATCTGGTGATTCTGAAACAACTCCCAAGCCGTAGAGCGGTAAGCTAGTGATTCCTCCGGACTGAACGTCCCATGCAATACCGGGGGAAGAGAAGCCACCAATGTCTGCAAAAGGTTCGACCCACAACCCTCTTAAACCCCAGTCTTTACAACCTCTCAACCTACACCACTGGGACTCTCAGCCCAAAATCAGCTGCAGTGTTGCTGTGACTCAGCCCTAACCCTAGGCCCTACTGTAATCCCTAGACACCATCAACCAGAACCCTTCCTCGCCATACTTCGGCAAGCCATAGCGGAATCAACTGTTTTTTCGGATTTAGGGCTTAGGGGCCCGGGTTTAGGGTTGCGTTTTGCAAATGAACTACGTATAAACGAGGGAGGGCGAAGTGTTATTACTTAAATTTAGTATGATTTCGATTGAGATGGTTATTGTTATGACTACTGTTATCACTAATGTTATTACTGTTATTACTACTATGTTTGTTTTTAAGCCGTTGTTCTGAGTGTGGCAACAGTTCTTATCATCCCCCCTAAACCCTAAACCCTAAACCCTAAACCCTAAAGCGACCCTAAACCCTAAACCCTAAAATCATGTTCCGACCCGGCTTAGTCGCTTAGTCTCCGAGCCCAGGTGCATGCTCTGACATGGCCCGGTGGCAAAGGTTTCGGAAAAATGGACCTCGGGCTTGAAGGTTCAGAATCATAAAAACGTAAATCTATATATATATATATATCTCTGTCTGGAGTTTAATAAATAAATAAATAAATATATATATATATAGATAGATATATATGTTATATGTGTATATACTTCTGGAATGTTAATGGGACGGTGTTGCTAAATATTCACACTTGTATATTATGGCTTTGAGGCTTGGGTAGGACTTGGGGTTTAGGATGCCAGCATGAGTTGTGTTGAGCTTAGTGTGTGTTTTAGGCTTTGGGGTTCGGTGCAGGGTGGGATTTCGGGTTTGGAAAGGGTTTAAGCCTTCGGGAGTAGGCCGAACGCAGTGCATATTGAAATCATGACCCAGTACAATGTGAAGAACCTCGTGCTTACATCGCGATTTCGGGGGTAGGGGGAAAGCCTTTCACAATCTCTTTTTCGACCTCATTACTGCTATCTATACCTTCACGGACAGCCCCATAATCTCGTGCATCACATCTGTGAAGCCCGGCTTGGGCTTCGGGTTTCGATATTGCCTGTTCGAAAGTCTGACCTGCTTCGGAATGCATTCATGCCGTGGCGGTGGCCTGCTTCGGAGTACGGTAGTTACATGGCATGGCCTCGCCTTTTACAGCGGCTCTTCAGGAATTCATTCGAGCAACTTCATGCGATACCGGATTGAGAGCACCGCTGCTTTGCGGTGTCTCGGCCCAGCCCCTAGAAACGCACCACCACGAACCCCAACCACCTCTCCCCGTCAATCATGTATGCAAAGTATGCCGAAGCACTTCGGATGAAGCAAGGGCACGAGGATCACTCTAAATCCTTAACACGAAACCCTACAAAACGTTTACGGGTTGAGGACCGCTCAATTTTAGGCCCTTGGGTTCTCAATCATTAGGAGGGGTTCGGGGTCCATTACAGCACGGAAGTACAAGGAGACATTGTTGCACTTTATTCCGATTCCTATATGAACCCCTGTTCTTCTCAACCCCGACTCAGTGCAGCAGAAGCGCGCTGCCCCTCGTTGCTCCAGGACGGCCAGCATCCCAGCTTCATGACCGCGGACATGTACATCTCCTCTGCACTTCGTACTAACTACTCTTATGGAATTAAGCCCCAAAATCATGATTCGAATGGCTTGTTGGTGCCTAATTGTTGCAGAACGGCTGTACCTTTGATTCAACCTTCTGACCAAGGGTGCCTAAGGAAGAGAAGCCGACTCTCCTTGCAGAGAAGTATGGATCTCCGAACCCCAACCGCCTAAACCCTAAACCCTAAACCGAGTTTATGGTTTAGGGTTTAGGGTGATATGTTCGCAAAAATGGGTATACTATACCAAAAAAATATGGGGGGGGTGTGGCCCTTGCTAGTGTATGGAAGGGTGGTATAAGGTTTTTGTGGTATAATGATACGGGGAGCACCAGGGGCTAGTTGTTCATACCTCCCATGTTATTCGAGGCATAAACCCTAAACCCTAAACC